>JAODGA020003238.1:0-10320 GCA_027574885.2 Drusilla canaliculata | reverse complement strand
TCCCGCAAAAATCAATTTTTTTCATCTATGTAGAAAAAAGTTATGAATTTTTGAAATTTTGAAGTTTACATTGAAGAACGCGCTTACCGCTCCGACTTGCCCTCGCACGTTCCTAAACGAGCACGGCAAGCGTGCACTACAATGTAAATTTCAAATTTTTTTAAAATTCACAACTATTTTCTACATAGATGAAAAAAATTAATTTTTGCGGGTAAAATCAGCAATTAATTTGTTCTAAAATGCCTCCAAGTTTCATGCTTGGGAAATTTTTGACCCAAAATAAAGTTGTCGAAAAGTAATGGAAATGCTCATAGATAAAAATTGCAATACATAAGATACATGGTACAGATACAGGATGAGATACAAGAATATGGCCGGCTTTTATGCGGCTGGGTGAGTATATGCTGTGTTTAGTCAATCGAGTAACAAGTGAACAAGAATATATTAACAGTGAGTCGTATAATTACCACGATAGCACGGATTAATAGTCTGCGAGTCTTAGTTTTTGGCAGCCGCGTGCGAAAGCCGTGGCCGCGGACCACCATGCTGCGTGTTTGGCGAGAAATTTAATGTCCTCGAGGTTGTTTGGCCACCTCAGGTTGTGTGTGTCGAGGAAGGCGGCCGCCGCGTCGCAGTTGTTTTGCTCTAGGGGGCAGTGGAATAGCGTATGTTCGGCGTCGTCGCTAAGCGCGCCGCAGATGCATTTACCTGAGTCCGCTTTGCCTATGCGGACTAGGTAGCTGGCGAAGTTACCGTGCCCGGTCATTAACTGAGTTAGTTGGTGGCACGTGCCAACCGTGGCGCACTGTCGTATGCGGGTGTTTGGAATCCATTTATGTGTCAGTCTGCCGTCCGGGGCGTTCTTCCACCTGGCGTTCCAGTCGTTGGCAATAGAAGTTTTGTATGTTTTCCGCGCGTGCAAAACGGGTGCGCCTACATTGTCGCAGGGTGTAGCGTCAGACAACGCGGTGTCTTTGGTTGCTAACCGCGCTTCGTCGACATGCTGCCGAGTGTCAGCGCACGCGAGGTGCCATACCGCTGCTGGCCCAAGTGCGGTTACGTGTAGTTTTGCGCGCGCGAGCTGTGTGGTAGTGCGCCTTCTTGGGTTCGCGATGGCGCCAAGGGCGCTGCTACTTACACTGATGATGTTTACGTTGTTAACCGTCGCTCTGTACTTCTCCGCGTAGGTAGATGCCATACAAAGTGCTTCGACCTCGGCCTGGAATGCTGAGCATTTCTGGTCGAGTTTGAGGGTCTTTGCGCTAATTTTATGTATGCCGACACAAACCTTGATTGCAGCGCCTGTGCCGTCTGGGCCGCTGTACCCGCCGGCGTAAATTGCGACACCGGGGAGGTCGCTCGCGTCGCTAGAGTAGGTAAAAAGCCTACCGGTGCTGGGGTGTCTGGGGGCCTCTGGCAAGACCCGGTCGATGTTATATATTGCCCCGTTCCCGTCGCGGGCTTCACCGATATTTAACGCGCTCCACTTCGTTGCTGCGTTTGTTATGACAATGTCTACGGGCGCAATGTTAGCTAGGATTAATGCCGCGTTGGTGGATACCGTGCTATACGCACTCACGGCAGGCAGGGCCGCATTTCTTTGCACAGACAGCAGCTGCCGCCTTTGTCTGGCCGTCAACGCGTACCCCCAGACGCCTGCGCCATAGGTTATAGCCGGCTCTATCGCACCTTTGTATATAGTGGTCATGGCTTCGGCACCTAGGCCCCACGTTAACCTGCATGCTGCTCGTAGCTGGTGACTAACGCGTTTGGCTTTGTGGCAGACGTTGCTAATGTGCGCTTTGAAGTTCAGCCGGTTATCAAGGGTTATGCCCAGGTACACCATTGTGTTCACGCAGTGTATAATGTTGTTCGTGTGCTTTATCCGCGGTCTTTCCTGGTTAGGTGTTTTGCCATAGAAAATAGCTTCTGTTTTTGTCGCGTTAAATTTGAGTTTCGCGCGAGCTGCCCAGCTTTCGAGCGCGCTTAACGCGGCGGTTGCACGTGCGACAAGGCCTTTGTAGATTTTATCTGTGACAACAAGCATGGTATCGTCGGCGTAAGCGATCATCAAACAGTTGACAGGCAGGTCGGCGCAGAAGATGGTTTGAAGGACCACTTTCCAGAAAAGTGGCCCCGAGCCCTGAGGGCAGCCGCGTTCGATGGAGGTGCAGTATGTCGCACCGTTCAGCTCCATTTCCGCGGGGCGGTCACTCAAGAAGCTCCTAGCCAAGTCAACGAGGTTACTGGGGCAGCCATGTTGGTTGAGGCCTGCGAGTAGTGAGGGCCACCACGCGTTATCGAAAGCCCCCGCGATGTCTATTGAAATTGCGGCCGCGTATTGTCCGCTTGCCCTAGCGGCGCGTATTTGTGATACAACGCGATTGACTGCGTGCGTGGTGAACGCGCCCACGCGGAAACCGAATTGTCGCGGATCTAGGCGGTCTCGCAGGTAAAACTCTAGGCGCCGCGTCATTATACCGTCAAGGACCTTACCAAGAACCGGTAACAAGCAAATCGGCCTGTAATTTTTGATTAAGGTCGAGTCCCTGCGAGGGTTTTTGGGGATAAGAACGACTTTGGTTTTCTTCCACGCGTTAGGGAAATACCCATGCATAACACACGCATTGATGACGCTGGTGATTTCGTGGCCCATCACCTGCAGGGCTCTCCACACGATTTCAGAACCAATTCCGTCGTAGCCGGGTGCTTTGCGTGGGTTAATTGCTTGCACAACGCGCCACACTTCAGCGTATTCGACCGGCGTGTCTTCGGACGCGTTTATCGTGAGAGTAGAAGATTCGCGCGATTGA
Source organism: Drusilla canaliculata (assembly GCA_027574885.2). NCBI lineage: Eukaryota > Metazoa > Arthropoda > Insecta > Coleoptera > Staphylinidae > Drusilla > Drusilla canaliculata. The sequence goes on along the minus strand of JAODGA020003238.1, from coordinate 7,507 downwards.
GCATGTGCCTCCGTATCCTCGTTGGGGTCATCGCGTGGAAAAAATTTGTCTAGCAAAGCTGCGGCTGGTGATACTGCGTCGCGCGTGAATCTGCCGTCAGTTAGCTTGACCGTTCTGAGGATCGCATATTTGCCGCCGTGCCGTATTATTTTGGAAGCTTTCCCTCAAGGGTCGTCCGCTCCGCTGGTGGTGCCCGACGGAGACAGCCAACTTTATCGTATGCGCATGCACTATCCTAAGCCCAAGAGTTGAGAGTTGGGCAAGTCTAGCGGCGTTCGCTGTGGCCTTGCGGCGTTCGCTGTGGCCTTGCGCCGATCGTAGCCCTCATCATGGGAAAGCGTATACCTGAACTATTGGCGCTACTCTTAATATTACCCTTACTTCCATCATAAACCAGGCTTTAGTCTGTTACTGCGTTTGCGCTCTCAAGTTATTTTGGTTTGGTACAGAAATCGTGACAACGACATCAGTCATTTTAAAGCGGCACCTTGAAATTTAATTAGATGCAATGACCTGCTCACTTATAACGTATACATATGTGTTAATTTATTACTTATTGTATTACATGATACAGTTGTCCATTTGGTTACAAATGAGAGCAATGTCAAAGGGTGCCATGTGAAATGACACTTTCGGTATTACTGCTCACGTTATATTGATATGTGATAGTAGTGGTTGTCAAACTTGAAATAAAGAAAACTAGACCATACTGACTCGCCGCCCTGAGCACTTTTCTCAAGCACGAGATAACTCGGAAACGGATAACTCGACTAATAGCTCCAGGAGCAGTCTTAAGTTAATGCTCTTCTTAATTGTCGAAAAGCGAGCGTCGAAGCAAAAGAATAACCAATTTGATACGGTCTTAAGATTAGTACAATGACCACTCAAGACTATACCAGAGGTACGCGAGATGACTCGTGGATTCGGGTATCTAAGCATAGCATCGATGCCTCTCAAATCTATTTGGGTAACGACTTCGAGTCATCTCCTTCTGACTCCGGACTCGTTCTCAATTCTGTACATTATTCCGCTAACGGCTTTAGCAGCTTCTTTTAAGGCAGGGTATACACAAAGCAGTCTTTCAGTAACAGAAACCTGCTTGGTTCTAATATTGTAATTAACAATGGTCATCGAGCGATAAGTGGCATCATACGGATAAATAATAACCCTTGAAACATCATTTCGCGGCGCGTCTTCATTGCTTCTAGATAGCCACGCACTGCACCTTGCTTAGGTGCGGAGAACTTGATGGTGGTCGCCCCCAAGCAGTAGCAAGTGTCTCTGTACATGCTGGCGTAGGGACGGTCTACATACTTTCCCTCCGCCGGCATGCACAAATAGAACTTGTCAAACATCGCCAGTTTTTTGTGGTTGGTCTTTATATCCTCCACTTTAGAACACCCGCACAATGCCAAGGCTTTATGTTATGAAAACTTGATGTAAAATGAAAAGTAAAATAAATGTAGATGAATTCTGACTTAACATTGACGTGCACCTCACAACATGGGACGTCCTGTAAACCGATATCTGAGGAATAGCTCACCATGCAGCATGAACAGGAATATAATCGGAGTAAGTGCCGGAATCTGAATAAAGCGCTGGAGCAGAACGAAGCTCACTCAAAACTTCTTCGTTTGTGTCTCTCACTACTTCAGGCTGAGCAGTAGAGATTCTCGGAACAGCTTGAACAACAATTGTTCCTGCCCCTCAATCCAAGCATTGCGTTGCGTGGGAGAGCGTACATCGTATTCTTTGTACTACGAATAATAACACATTTGCGTTTTAGTCGCCGAACAGGTCAGACGCAGGCCGGTTACCTCTTCGGCGTTGAAGCGATTCAAAATAGTTACACGCGATAACCAAAGTTTTCAAAGGCACACTGCAACCTGGGCTGATTTGATTTTTCTTCTGAGGTACCTTCTTCCTCTTGTGAAGGATGGAGTATCTCCAAGTCATTTGGCAGTTCGCATTTGTGCGTTTCGTGAATTTTCGCGCATTTCATACATTTTATATCTCTTGCAGTTTGTCACACCGTGGCCCTAGGCATGGCGTTTGTGTCACTGGATTATTTTAGCCTTTCTTTTGATTGGCTCCCAGTTGCAACCATCCATCAGGAGGTCATTCAAGGCCGTTGAATGGTCGGTGATGGGCATTGAGGGTGCGTTCTTGCGAACGTAACCGTATGAGATGGCCGGCTGGTCAGCAAAGTGCCAGCGTCTGCTTGAGTAGTCCATCACCAATCTGGCCTGGCTGAGGAAGTCGATGCCAAGCAATGTCTGGGAGTGACGAGCTACGGGGAGGGCGAAGAAGGTGCTGTAGATTACTCGTCCCTTCAGTTTGACGGGTAGCGTCGTGGTTTGAACGGTGCGCCACTGGGTTTCTCCATCTGCTTGCGTCAACTGGACTGCCCTGGGGTAGCATGCGTGTCCTTTGGCCAGGAGAGTGTCGTATAGTTGGCTGCTGGCCGAACTGGTCTTGGCACCGCTGTCCAGGTATGCAGATCCAGGTTGGCCGAGGATAGTGATGTCGACGGCAGGTCGGGCGTAGGCGATGGAGTCGATAAAGCAGAACGGCACCGTTAGTCCACTGGCAGCCGGGCGGTGTAGGTTGGACAGTTTCGGCGGAGGTAACCGGGGCGTCCGCATCCAAAACACTGGAGGGAGACGGTTGCAGCGGGTGCCGTCGGAGGATGCGACCGTCTCCAGTGGTTTGTGCATCGCGGCCGGAGGGAGTTTTCGAGTACATTCAAATTGCTGGTGGCCTTACCTGTGGCAATAACTACATTTGTCACGCGGCTTCCGCACAGCTGTAGTGACTGGGGCGGCTGCATGCTTGGCTATGTTGGCTGGGCGGGGAGCGGCAGCGGCCTCGAAGATTCTGCTTCGTTCCAGCAGGTCTTCGTAGGTGGGTATGTCGGCTCGCGAGATTCGGTCGCGAAGAGCCGGGCGGAACATACCGTAGGTCGAGTTGCATTTCGACGGGCACGACGTAGGTGCACTGAGAGAAACGATGCATATCGCACTACAAGTGTCAGATATCCGTACAAGTTACAACAGGCACACAAAACACACAACGAGAAGCATAAACTAGGTAGAGAATGGCACGAAATAGGTAGCGAAAGCTTCGAGAAGCAAAATGCAACTGACGGCCAGTGTCTCAAACTTACTTTATATATATATATATATATTTATGCGGATGATGTATTAGAGCCCTCCTGGGGTGGTATCCCCCCTGGGGTGGTGGTATCCCCCCCTGGGGTGGTGGTATCCCCCCTTGGGGTGGTGGCTGCTTTTTCTATGCCACGTTCGATTGTTCATTGCTGTGCTGTAGAGTGCTGTAAAAATAAATGCGACTAAAGATATACTTTATGAGTGAGATTTCGTCATCGTTTAAATACAAATACTGTATTATGTATTCGAATACAATTCACCAACCAAGTGTTCATTGTCGACAGCAAACCGCGGACGCCGCGTTTCGAGCTTGTTGGCTTTCATCAGCGCGGTATATGCTAACGACAATGAACGCTTGGTCAGTGACCGATTGTTATATATAGTGGCTTGTTACGATCTTTTTGATCTATCAACGCATGTTGGTTTAGATGCTGTTCCTTCAGGTTTCTTATATTTCTACATTTTCCGTGATTGTCTCTACAAAATAGAAGTACGACAAAACGTTCTATATGTGTTGAATTTACCTACATTTTCAAACTTATATAATGACTGCACGCTGGGAACGGTGCGCTTTGACGCTGGCCGACCATCAGGCTAAACATAAAAACATTGCTCAATTAGATTAACTTGTGATATCAGACTTACTGATATTTATATACACATTTTCTGTTACAATCCATAACAACTAAAATGTCTAAAGCTAAAATGACTACAAATAAACTCTTACCTGCTCTTGCACGCAGGGAAGGACGCGCTTTGCCACTCACACCATCAGCCTAAATATAAAAACATTGTAAAATTACATTACACGATGGACGATGATGGTCGCTGATATTCTATTTTATAAATAATTGGATCATCTTGGCCGATTCGGCTCCATGCATGGCCCAAGGCCTCGTCTTCTCACCGAGTTCTCTGGGGCTTTGTAATACTGGAAACTTGACCCTCCAATAGTGAGTGCTGCTACTGATAATAATCAGAACGATTTAAGCTTTTTATGTTATCATGATTTTTTTTGATGCAGTGATAAGCACCCGCAATTCGTGCAACTGTGGAGGCGGCAGTTACTCAGATGCAGTGTTGAGCATCCGCAGTTCGTGCAACTGTGGAGGCGGCAGTTACTCTGATGCAGTGTTGAGCATCTGCAGTTCGTGCGACGGTGGAGGTGGCAGTTACTCACAGATGCGGTGATATGCATTTGCAGTTCGTGCAACTGTGGAGGCGGCAATTTGACCTACATTCCAAGATCCCCAGGTTTCTGGGCTGGGCAAATCTCAATTTTTTTCGTGCTCGCCGTAGGGGCTGGTCAAAGAGCCAATCAAACATTCCACAGATCAAGGTGGCAGTGCTATTAATTTGGGTGATCCCATATCTTGCGGAGATTCATAATTACAACAGCACGTGTTCTTATAGGGTCCTCTAGGGATCAGTTTCTGAATTGGTTTCAACGGTGCTTTCTCAATTCGTTGGAACCAGTTGTTAAGGTTTGATACTGGCAACGCACCGTAGTATATTTCCGCCTACGCGGGACATGGCTTTAGTCCTGGGAAAACACTCTTCCCGGCGACGTGGCTGCCGAACCACTGACGCATTTCCTGGGGTAAGGCTGCATATCCCATTTTCCAAAAAATTGCTATTTTGCCTGTAGTATTAGCAGCATCTCTCTATCGCGGTCTGCGAGAAGCGCGATGTCGTCGGCGTATGCCATTGCTACGCATTCTACCCCCTGCCAAGCGATCCTTTATGGAAAATTTTGTTAAGGTAAACCAAGGGCCCATCGACCACCAGGAATAAATTCACATTTAGTAATGTTTAATAATTCCTTAATTTATTATATACCCCGCACTTTAAATTTACAATTGGAGAGTTCGGATGTTGTGGCGGGGCTTTTCGATTGCGCATAAATTCTTCTGAATGCCCGGACCGCGGGGAAACGACATGATGTGGGGACACAGGATCGTACTTAACCCACACTTCTTCCATCACGGCCCGATGTGTCTTCATTGCGTCGAGGAAACAGCGCACTGCACCTTGCTGAGGTGTGGAGGACTTGTTCGTAGTTGCCCCCAAGCAGTATTGGGTGTCTTTATACTTGCTGGCGTAGGGACGGTCTGAAAACTGTCCCTCCGCCAGCATGCACTTGTAGAACCTGGTCAAATGTCTGCAATTTTTTATGGTTTGTTTTGATGTCTTCCACTTTGGAGCACTTTCCGCACTTTGCCATGGTTCTAACTTAAAATATACTCTTTAAATATTATTAAAATGTATTTAAGTGTGTATATAATATTATTAAAATGTATTTAAATGTGTATTTTATTATTATTAAAATGTATACTTGTGAAATGTAGGTAAAAGCCAGACTGACACAATCGTGCAGATTTTTCCTAATCGTAATCATGCTTTTGTAAATTTGTTTTTGTCTTCAACGTTACACAATAAAAGTCAACTTTATACATTACTCTGCGCGCGAAAACGTCAAATTTTTAAAACTTTTCAAAGTGTCCAATGTGCCAGTGCCAGAGGTGTTCATCTTTATCAGTTCTTGGGTGACATGACGCCGGCCATGATTGTCCGGTCTTGCCGTCTTCTGCCCAATCTGCTATCCTTGTTAAGCCTGTCTCCCGGCATGACTATAGCAGCAATGTCATGATCGCTTTAAGTACTTTCTGAATATGGCACTAGATGTTCTTCTATCTGCATTTTCTTATAACACCTGCCTGTAGCATCCGAATCTAAAGAATCTAATCGATTGCCCTTTGATTGCTTTACTGTTTCTAAGAAACAACTTCTCTATAGTCGATCAATATATAGGCTGGGATAGCTTCATGCACGAAGTCTCTATGAGCTTTACTGATAGCAATTAAATCATAATCATTATATTTGCTAATGCCTAAGGGCATCAAGGGCTTCATTGTCATTTTCTCTCCTTCATTATTTCTTTCTCTTTTTTTCACTGCCTTGTCCTCTTCCACCTCCTGCTGTAGTTGTTTAAATCTTTGTTTCATATCTTCGGTCTCCCACAATTTCTTCCACCACTACAGGTATGTGTAATGCATTGTTACAATTCCTCGACTGATTCAAATTGTTTCTCAGTATAAATTTTTGATTTCAGATACTCCCATAGGAAAAAATTATTTGGTGATAATTTGGGTGAGCGGGCAGGTCATTTGATTGGCCCAAATCTTGCTATCCAACGTTCTTGAAATTCGTCATTAAGGACATTTGTTACAGCTCTAGTTAAATGTGCAGGGGCACCATGCATTTGGAACCATGGATTTTCAATTCTTAGCTCTCTGATTGCTGGTAAAATTTGATTTTGAAGCAGAATAATATATTTGTTGCTGTTTAGATTGCCATCGATAAAAAAGGACTTATTAATGATGACTTAACAATTCCTGCCCATACATTCACGTTTGCAGGATATTGTTTATGGGTAAATATTTGGGCGTGTGCGTTTGTTGTAGCCCAAAGTCTTAAAGTTACAGAATTACTTAAATTTTCATTTACAGTAAACGGTACCTCAACAGTAATCACTATTTTTTGTAAAATGTCTTGATTGCACAATAAATTAAACATTGTTTCACAAAATGTGGTCCTCTGTTCTTTATCTTCTGCATACAATGTTATGGTCCGCGTACGATTGCGCGTACAATTTCTGTAATTAGAGTTGTAATCATATAGGTAGCGACAGCCCGTCCACGAAAACCAAACTTGCCCGTGCCGTTTGTTGTTGCGCCGTTTGTTGTTGTGCCGTTTTTTGTTGTGGCGTTTGTTTATTAACCTGTTCGCCGTCTGCCACAGTTAAATCTGTTCTTAGATCTACAAAATTTACTTTTATCGAAACTTACAACTAATCCAGCGCCCAATAGGCGTTCAAAAACTATTCTTAAAGTTTCTAAATGTTTCTCAAAATCTTGGGTGACTATAACTATATCAGCCAAATAACAAAACACTCCATAAGTCGTTGATGAGTATCCAGACGAACTAACGCGCTCTCTTCTACCTCAACCTGCGCACTAATTCGTTTATCATTAACCGTGTCTTCCATTGAGATACTATCAAGATAGTTTCTCTGGGGTGAGTGGCGTAGCGGTAGCGAGCCAGCGCTACCGCTCGAAGGACCCGGGGTCGAACCCGGGACGGCCGATTCCTTTATTAACCGCGGTTGGAATTAACTCACTCCACCGGCAGCCACAACAAGAACTGTGGCTGTCGTTAGCGGATCTGGCAGAATATAGCGCAAAAACATGTAAAATACCCACGAATGAGTGGGTATTACAATAATATAACATATGTAATGGGAGAGAGGTTAAGGAGATGGTAAATATGTTGTGTAC
>JAODGA020003158.1:0-13061 GCA_027574885.2 Drusilla canaliculata | reverse complement strand
GCTTGATCGTCGAAAATAGCCTAAACTGCCGTATCGCAAGTAACTTCGGCTCCCTCTTTGCCGCGAGCACGGAAAAGCACCTGATTTGCATCCTAAAACAAGAACAGTAATACTCTTGGGTTTAAGTTCAGGCTAGGAAAGGTATTAACTTTCCACAAATTAATAGTAGGATGAAATTTTGATATTTGGTGCAGAAAAACATGCTAAACTTAAAATTTCAAGGATACCGTTTCTATCAACTTGGCGCATTGCTGATTTTGTTGAGGTTGAACTTTATCCTTGAATTACTTTTAAATTGCCGATTATTCGTTCAAGCGCAATCAACTTCTAATTAAAAACAAACAAAAATTCCTGTAATTTAAACGGCAAATCAAAAATCACTATGAGCAACCTCTTAATATTAGCAGCTCAAACTAAACCAGAAATTCTTTTTTTCTCATATTTTTATGGTAACTAAGGGAGAAAAAAATCAATTTTGGTCCACCCTAAGGTGCATATATGCCAACAAGGAGTTTCTGGTGTAGAATTTTATTCTCTAGAAAATAGTTTTTATAACTTTTTACGAAATCCTCTTCATTTGATCAGAATTGAATGAGATAACCCAGAATACAACAAATTAAAACGTTAATTAATTGTTTTGGCATAAACACCAGATTGATAGAAACTGTACTTTGCATTTTCAAGTTCAGCCTAGTTCTCTGCAATTAATATCAAAATGTTCACCTACTACTAATTTTTTGAGGGCCAACATACTAAAATGATCTAAATTACTATTTCTAAATTTGTTTCAGACTTACTTTAAGTATGTGTCGACGGCAATGTTTCGCCACAGGCAATGCTCGTTCTGTACACTTAATCCCTCCTTCCGAGAACGTACATCGGCATGAATAACTCGTTGGCTTGAACACCAAGCCTTCCGTGATCTTGGTGCGCATCTCCATCAAACGCTTGCGAAGAATTGCGTCCGTGCCGCGCTTCTTTCTGTACTGATTGTACTGCTTCAATTTGTTATACATGCCCAACTCTGATGGTCTTTCCAACACTTGATTTCTAATATTTGAACAAGTCTCCTTCTCTCTTTTGAGAGCATGTAAATAGGAGCGACGTTTCTCTTTAAGTTGATGATATAAATGACTGTATTGATTAACATACAGTGAGTGTAGTCTGATTAACTTGTCTTTGGTGATTTTAGTTACTTCTTCTGCTGAGAATACATCAGCATGTCTGAAATTACAACATTTAATAATAAAATGTACAAAATAAGAATATCCTTAAAGGACATACTTTAGAGGATCCTCATTATCAGAGTCAACACTCTCATCCTCAGAGCTATCAGCATGTGCATCAAGCCAGACATTGTTGAAGGTTGTTGCTTCAATATCACTCTCTGAATCACTGCACAAATCCAACACATCACTGTAAGATGCAATTACACCTGAAGCATCAACATCACCTAAAACACAATTTGTTACACCATAATATTAAGGAAATATGTTTTTTCTTACTGAGTGGATCTAGAGATTTTGTAACTTTGGCATCTGCAATATCTGGCGATTTTCTCTCCTCACTCTTGGAGCTACTCCCACCTGTTTTGGCTGCCTTTGACTTGACCATGTAATGTGAGAGTGATGAGAGAATGGATTCCGCATTTTTCGGCGCTTGCATTCTGGCACCCTGCTTAGCTTTCATTAAGTGTGCTTTGAGCGCATGTTCATTGCAGAAGGATACCTCCTTTTTGTGTGACTTGTACGCCGGGTAAAAGCAGTGCTTGCCGCCGCTGTACACAAACGAGCATTGTCGAAATGGCGCTGTCTTATCTGACAGTATATGATGTTGGCAATAATTGTGTTTTTTCAGTGCAGTGTGCGAGCATTTGTAGGACGAATACTGGCATGTTTTCTGCCCGATTAAATCCGACTTGATCTGCGTGCGTAGCTGCGAACTTGATGTTTTTGACTTGTCCATATTTTTTGTTTTTCATGTGCAGCTAAAACATTAAAACAACAAGTTAGGATTCACGTATAGATAATTGGGTAATATTGTTTACATTGTTTTGGTCGGCGAAGGCAGAGGTATCTTGATTTAAGGAGCGCTATTTCGTCAATAATACGCGGAGCAAATTCTGGGAAAACCTACCCGACCTACCCCCAACTCGCGCAAGTTTACACTAGATTTAGCAGTGTTGTCGGTTTTAGTTACAAACTAAATTTCCGGTTGTTGTTTAAATTTCTTGTAAAGTTTAGTTTCTTACGTTGTTATTATATTAAATTGTTAAAATTATGTGTTTTAATTTATGGAGATTAAATATATTGTAAATGTTTTTGATATTTTGTAGTTAATTTATGTGAAAAGTTAGTTTTATGTTGGCTACAATGACGCCCTCGTTGTGTGACACCAACAACACGTTTGTGTTGGCAGCCCTGCTCCGTCATCCGCCATTTGCAAACGAAATGACTGCATGAGTCAGTGCCAGTGACTCTTGTACCCCATAATTTTAATAATAACAACAAATACACGGGATTTGTTTGCGCGAGATCGCCGCCGATAAATCCAAGACATTTGCGGGCGTCTTTTGTGCCGTGCGTGTGTGTGTGCGGGACCTGCGGTGTGCGTTGCTGGACTGTATTCGGTGCGTGTGTGTTGTTTACCGTGGTTGGTCGGCCATCAGACAAGTGAATAACATCAACCCCAGACGACTCCCGCCTGTATGTATGCGAATTGATGCCAGTGAACTACCTCAGCAGCACGACACCGCCGTCGAGGAGGTACACGCGCCGAAATTGATGGCCCAGTGCGCGTGCAGGCGGAGCAAGTGAAGTACGGACTCGCCTGCTTGCACGGTGTGTGCGTGTGTGTGACGCAAGACACGCCGTTTCGCAGCCGCTCCTGGATGCACTTGGTGCTTGGGCGATAACGGCGACGCCGTTGAATGTGTGTGTTTGCAACGCGATCGCACCAGTTTTATTTTTGGGAAATTCGCCACCATCCGCCACCAGCCTAATTAAATGCGTTGGAATAATAATCGGTGTGTATTACGTAGCGACATCTACATAGTGCTCATTGCTGGTCGTGTCGTGACGTACGTAAATGGCTTCTGACGAAAAATGGTACTTCACCAAAGAGCAACTGGAGAACACACCGTCGAGGCAGTACGGAATCGATGCGCTCAAAGAGCTCACGTATCGCCAACAGGCTGCGTATTTCATACAGGATATGGGCCAACGACTGCGAGTGTATCCTTTGCACGTTGATTTGCGCTCGTTGATTTCGGATTGTTATTGATGCAATTATTGCAGAAATCATGGCAATGTTTCTGTGGATTTCAGTGAATAGTCTCCAGAATGTATTGCAGGCAAATAGCATCTGGTAGGGTGGATAATTATGCAGATTGTGGAAATTTTTCATTGATCTAGTTTTAGGTTATGGTTGTGCAATAAACCCATCTCACTGTTATAGCACCAATTTAGCTCAGTTTTTCCACTAATATTCTATTTTTTTAATAAATGCAATTGGGGTTAAACTTTGTCATGTTGACACAACTTATTTTGTCTATACTTGGCTAGACATTGAAAATCAGGTTAAAATTTTCCAGAATTATTGGAAACTTCCATTAACAAAGGATTAGTTTTGAATTTATACTTTGATATACATAAATCTGGATTAAAAGTTATCAGTTGTGACATTACTTTGTATTTTGTGAGATATACACATGATAAACTATTTATAGCCTAATCTAATTGACACATGTCTCAATTTTGTTTTGTAACAAGTTTATTGCAATTATTCACACACAACCAACATATTCTGATTTCTTTAGTATGTTGATTCAGTTATTAATGAAAGATACATTCTGGAGGCAATACAAAATGATTCAAGACATATTTGATTGCTTTCTTACATCCCTAAAAGGTTAAATTAAGTTTTAAGAATATATCTATTTGATTGTTTTCCTTAATGGTATTTCCAGTACACAATTATGTATAAACACTGCTAGCGTTTACATGCATAGATTTTATGTATTCCACTCGTTTACACATTTCCCGTGGTATTCGATTGCCGCGGCCGCGCTGTTTCTCGCCGCCAAAGTCGAGGAGCAACCGCGCAAGTTAGAGCATGTCATTCGCGTGCACAACATCTGCAAGAATCCGCGCGATACTGCGTTTGCCGTCAACACCGAGAGGTAATGTACTAATTTGGTTCGTTAGATTAGTTTTGATTTCGTGCGTGTGTTCAGGTACCAACAGCAGTCGCAGGATTTGGTCTTCAACGAGAATGTGCTGCTGCAGACGCTGGGCTTCGATGTGGCGATTGACCATCCGCACGCACACGTCGTGCGCACGTGTCACCTAGTACGGGCGAGCAAAGACCTCGCGCAGACGTCGTACTTTATGGCGAGCACTAGGTGGGTGGACGGGCGCTGGGTGGTGGTGGTGGTGCACAAGCAAAGCGCCCGAGAGCAATTTGTCTCTGTGTGAGTGTTCTATGAGTGTGGAATTGAATGTCGAAACGTGCATTTTAGCTTGCATCTCACAACCATGTGCCTGCAATACAAGCCGACGGTGGTCGCATGCTTCTGCATCCACCTGGCGTGCAAGTGGTCCAACTGGGAGATACCGCTGTCGACTGAGCAGCGCGCGTGGTTCTGCTACGTGGACAACACGGTTACCGCCGAGCTGCTCGCGCAGCTCACCGACGACTTCCTCTCGATCTTCAGCCGCTGCCCGTCGCGGCTGAAGGAGAAGATCATGGCGTACAGCGACGGCGCCAACATCAATCGCAACCTGAGTCACTCGTCATCTGTAAGTAGTAGCTCCTCTAAAGTTACGTGGCCGGCGGCATTACAGCCCAAATCCTCCGCTATCTCTGTGCAGGAAACGGACGTGCGAAAAGCGCCGCCTGCGGAATCGAAAGATTCGCACCACCGGCCGCATCACAATGAGAAATCAGGTATACGTCATTTGCATGCGATTGTAGACAGATGTATGATTTGTGTGTTTTGATGTATTCGTGTACAGCTGACGAGCACAAGCATCGACAACGGCCGATTGACGCGGCCAACTCTAGCACCAGCAGCCTTACGAGCAGCGGCAGCAGTGGCGGCGGGAGCAGCAGCAGCAGTAGTAGTACCAGTCAACAGCAGCGCGAGCGCGAGTACAGGGAGAAGAAGGAGCGCGAGCGGCAGGCGCACCAGCAGAAGATGCAACAGCAGCAGCACTCTTCCTCCGGCAGCAATAAGCTACCCGTGGCGCCGCACGGCCATCATCGGCCGCCCGTGGATCCGAAGCTGAAGGCACACACGCGACCCAATCCACTGCCGCCCGCCCGTCCCGACCTGCATCGGGATGCGTTCCGCGACCCTAACCGCGACGCCACCGACAATAAAGACATGCAAGTGCGCAGTGATAAAGATTCGATAGACAAGCGGTATCTTAGCAAATCCAGTAGTGAAACAAACAGTTCGCAAAATTCGCACGCGGAACATTATAGTGGTGATAAGCGTGTCGACCCGTCGAGATCGCGCGCGTCTTCGGACGCGAAACAAATGGCCTACAAGCACGATTCGCGGCGCTCGCACGCCAGCGAAGAAATCAAACACGGCGTCAAGGTGGAGGGTGAGCAACAGCAGCGTAAGCACATGTCGCAGTCCCAGCTGCCGTTGCCGCCGCCGGCGCAGCCACCGGCGCAGACCTCACAAAATTGGTTTGACAGTTACAGCAAAACCATGCAGCAGCACGATAAGAACAGCCTACACCCGAAGCAGCAGCCAATAACGAATAGTACCTCGCAGATGAAAGTCAAATCGCCTTTTGCTCCAGAGATTGCACAAAAATCCGTCCCAAAAATCAGCAGTAGCATCAAGAGCGAGCCACACAACGGCAGCAACGCAACTAGTAGTCACAGCAATGGCAGTTACGGGTTCGACCAGCTGGACCAGATGAAAGTGGAGGCAAAGGATGCGCCGCCGGTGAAGAAGCCGAGCATGTTCTCGCCCGAGAAGACGCCGCCGCGTAAGATGGGCAATTCGATGAAGATGCCCTATGACGGCCAGCATCCCAATCAGCACATTCCCTCGAAGAAGCCGTCCAGTCACGGCTACGATGCGTCGAGATCGATGAAGAAAATTGACCAATCGGAGGGATTCGAGAATATGTTTCGCGATTCCAATCTGGGTTTGCACGCGATGAATGCGATGATGACGAGCATACCCGAGTTGGACGATTTCCCATCGGAGCCGATGTCGAATGGTCCGATTCAATTCGGTAATATGATACAGACTATGTCGCACCAACAGCAACAACTACCAACAGCGTCAAAAGTCTCTCAGCACCAGCCGTTCGTATCCAAGGAAGCCAAGCAACCATCTATGGATGCCCCGGCAGCGTTTACCAGCTCTTCGTCGTATTCGTCGTCTTCCATTGCTGCTGCTGCTGCGACACATGCGCCATCTTCGCTGATGGGCAGCGGCGCTTCGCAAATCTCCGTTACCTCGCAGCCGATCATAAACGGTATCGAAACCAATCCTACTCTAATTAGTAATCTACTTAAGGACGCACCGCCCGTGCTCGGGACTATGGCGTCGTCGGGCACGGCGCCGGAGGAACTAGCGCCGCTCGCGAACGACGAGGCAAAGGACAAGGAGCACGGGCACAAAGACAAGAAGAAGAAGAACAAGGAGAAACACAAGCACAAGGACAAGGATAAGAGTCGCGAGGAAAAGGAGAAAAAGCGCAAGCACAAAGATAAGGACAAGGAAAAGCACAAGTCGAAGAATCGCGACAAGGAGAAGGGCGGTGCGCACGGTGGTGGTGGCGGTGATGAGCCCATTAAGATCACCATTTCGAAGGATAAAATACAGCAGCCGCCCGCGGAGGTGACGGCCCCGTCGCCCAGCGGCAGTCTGAAGATTAAGATTCCTAAGGACAAGATTAAGACCGACATCATTGAACCGCCCCCGCCGCCGCTGCAATCGACGCCCGCGATCAGGATCAAGATCTCCAAGGAGGTGATCAATAACATTGGCGGCACGACGACAGATGGCGGCGGCAGCAGTAGCGGCAAGAAGCGCGAGCGCGACAAGAACAACTCACCGGGCGAGTCGCCGCACAAGATGTCCAAGTACAGCCGGCATCATGTTGGCGGCGGCGGTGGCGGCGAAAAGCAAAACGGGCGCAGCTCATTTAGCAAGGTAAGCACAACACAAGCATCCAGCAATTACGGTGCGCGCTCCTCGCATTTCAAAAGCGCCACGGCTAGTACTACCACTGCCTCCACTAGTAGCAAGTTCAATCCCCATGCCGGCGGCAACGCGTTCGCGAACCGCCATCCCGGCGGTCCTCCCCCGCCGCCGTCGGCGTATCCCTCCCAGGCAGCGGCCGCGGCGGCGGCGGCAGCAGCAGCGGCGCAGCAGGCGAACTTTGTCTTTAACTACCCGCCGCCCATGCACATGGCGCATCCGCCGCAGATGCACGGCATGCCGCCGCCGGCGGCGATGATGGGCAACATGTACCATCCGGCGATGTTTGCCGCACCCGGTAGCTATCCCATGTATCCGATGCACGGCATGTACCCCCCGCCGCCCATGGTCCAGCCGGGGCCCGCCGCAGCCGGAAAGGGCGCCATGCCGCCGCTGCCGGCGGACGATGCGCCTCTGGTGCCGCCGCCGCCGCCTCCGGAGTAGCACGCGGCGTAGTTGTAGATAGAAAGATTGATGGTTGTAATTTGGAAGAGAGCGTATACTTTTTTTTTAACGAGTGCATGCCATCGTCTGTTATAGTCATGTTGTACATTTATTTGAAGCAAATAGTTCTTAGATGTATTACCTAAGTGAGAGATCCAAGCGTGTTGATCGCGCGAATGCATTTACCAAAACACAAAGGACGTTTTACGTTTTCTTTTTTTATTTCTTTAAATCTCACCACGCTTGTTATCTGGACACATACTGCTTTGATTGTCATTTCCTTTTTTTCACACACAATTCGAAAATGAACTTTGGGCATTTTCGGAGTAATTCTTTATTTTAGTTTTTTTTTTAGTTTAGACGCATTTGTATATTTCATTTATACGTAGGTTTTAATTATTGAGCTGCCATTATTTGCCCGCAATCAGGATCCAACTTGGAACATTGTCATCGAGCTTCATTTTTTAATAACAATCATTCAATCGTTTGTGTATATAATGTGTAGAAATCATCGCAACAGGATCTAAATTGTTTTCCAACGTAATGCAATCAATGCTCAAATGCTATTTAAGAAATGAAAGTAAGAGAGAGAGAGAGAAAAAGAATTCAAAGTTCAGTTGCAGCCGCCGCTGGCCGGGCTGCATGCGTGTACTTATACGAAAACAGGGTTCCACACAAATTGTACATCACTATACGTAGTTAAATATGATATTTATTTTGAACAAATTTCTATCTTGTGTTATTTTATCCACTTATGATCACATTGTGATGCGTTTTGCGTTGAGAACGAGCGAGCAAGAGAGAGTGAGAGAGCGAAGAGATGGAGAGATTTCAAATTAGCTGTACGTTTTTTTGGAATATTTTGTTAACAACTCAACAACATATTTATTGCAGATGTGTTATGGGCGAGGCCTCCATAGCAAATAATTTACGATCATTTTTGATTTTGATTTTTAACAATTGCTATATATTTTATACATGTTTAGTTTGTAAAATACAGTTTTGTTGCTAGAAGTATTTGTAGCACTTCTTTATTAACTTTGTTGTTATTACTTTATTAATGATTAATTAGATCTACCTGCAGAAGGGGCAACGTAATCTCTGAGCGAAAGCAAGATTGAAGTGTTTTTTGGTATAAGTCGAATATGTTCTAAATCAAAAAAAGTTTGTGAACTGTGCCAAGCTGTAAACACATTGTTAACGTGCATGTATTGCGTAGTTTGTAGTTGTCCTTACTCAATTCTCAATTAGACGTGTACGTATCTGTTATATTATGTATATGTAGTGATAATGTAGTTGTAGGCCTAAATGTTTGAGACTGATTTGATGGATTCGTATATTTGTTGATCCTATCACACATGCACCACACGAAATGTATTTATTCCTTATGTATGTGTTGCCAGCGCCTCTTTAGTAGTTGATTGTTTAAAGCAACGGCACATACACGCACACACACACGAACAATGCTGATGAAGATGATTACACGGTGTTTGGTGGTTTTTTCAGGTGGGCGAGGACGAGGCGATGACAATGCATAGCAATAGATACTCTGATACTCCTATAAAATACGCCAACAAAGGAACGTCGGGCACGTAAAATGTTGACATGCACACGGATTTAACGCGGGGGGTGCGAGAGCAATGAAAAGCTAATTACGAACAGAATAGTAGTGCTGTGCACAACTTACCCCCTCGTACACAACACATATATATATATACACACACACACAAATTAAAACAAAACGAAAACGGGAGGATGCAGCTGCTGTTTATATGATTCTTGTAACTTTAGTTAGTTGAACCTACTGTTTATATGTAGATTATTATCGAAGCAAAACAAACACGAATCAGCAAGAGTTGTTATTGTTGTTGTATGAAAATCGCATTCAATGTTTGGCATACAAAACGCAAAAGACGCAAAAAAAAAGAAGTTGCAATATTAGATTAATTGATTGGTCAACGTATTTGGGATCTTAACGTATTATTTTTATAATTGTTACAATTATGAATAACGACATGGGAAGAAAAGAAAAGAAAATCTATATTAAAAAAAAGATGTAATTACGATTTTATATAATATGCCTACGTACATTTTACTGGTCGAAAAATAATGGGAGTACAAGAAGGCGTTCATTCAATTGCAATGCAATGCATAAGGAACGGGCACCTAAAAAGCCAACCTTTGTTTTGATTGTTACAGTTGTTGTTTGCCATTCGTAGGTCCGTAGTTGTCTTTCGAATTGATGTATTCATGCCACACGCATTTCACATCCATACCACACACACGACTGAAAAGTGAGATATTTTGAAAACAAAACAAAACGGGAGAGAGAAGGCGAAGCCGCTGTGCTTACTTAAATTTTTGAGAGTTACACGATTCTACGATTGCGAATTGCCGCGCTAAAATGATACACATTGATTAAATGGAAATCACGAGTCGTGGTCAGATTCGCTCTTCGCAAACTAGTTGATATTTGTAAATATGTTCATAAACTATTACTGATTATTTATTAATGAAGTAAAACAAACAAAAAAAACTATATAAACGTAATAACACACACACACGCAGGCTAAGAATTATAATACCATCATATTATATAACATATTTTTGTGATTATTCATTGAAGGAATCTAAGCGCTAAACTGATGATGTTACACAACAGCGTACGGATAAATCGCAAACCAATGCAAAGAAGAAAATCAATAACAAAAAAATATTTGTAGATAGGTAGATGATAGATATGAAATTTTGTATTCGGATCATGTGTTTACTGAAGACAATTTAGTTTGAAGAGGATTTAGATATACGTTTTATTTAACTATTTTATATGTGTTACAGACTACGAAATAATAATTTATTTTTTACTGTAAACCAAGTAAATGTAATTTTAATGGAGACACACACACAACGGAGTGACTCCACCATTTACCATAGATCAATATTGAGGCAACGCGTTTTGCTTCACTCACACACACATACAAAATGGGTATATCAAGAATTTCAATTCTGTTGCGATAATTACTCAATTTTAAGTTTGCAATCAACTGTTCAAAGATATGTTTTCAATGCAGTTGAAACGAAAAAAGAAAAAATCATGAAAACGATTCTGGGTGTTGTGCGTGGATAATTGACATTGAGCACACACAAAAACGCGCGCGCGCACTCACGACATTCTCTATGAATTAAACTAACGAAGAGATGGATCACGCAAAGAGGGGTGTTCTTTGCGCATTATTAGTTACTAAGTAAGTTCATTGTAAATAACTATTGTATAATTCTCAGGTTTGTTAGAATGCTGCGATTTGTTTAATTATGTGAAAGCAGAAAAAGGCTAAAAACAGTAAAGAATGACGATGCATTTCGGATGTTTTGTAAGTAATATACTGTTTATTATGTTCTTATTGATAACTAAATTCATTGCAATTCAATATATCAATTAAAAATGCATGTGCAACTGTTGTTTATTCGTCTAGATGGATCTGCGTATCGTTCTAAGGTTTGTTCGTATTTTGCTTCAATTTGAAATTAGTTTCGAACTTTTGAATTGATAATGCGCTGTATATTTGGTTGCATACATCAAATTTATGTTTTTTTTTAATTATAAAAACTTTTCACTTCTATGAAATTACAACTTATTGACAATATAATAATGGTTTGTACCAACTCTAAGTAAGGTAACCTGATTTCCTAATTGATGAACATTATAATTGATAACTTTGTTCGAATTTGACGATTGTTTCAAATCATATTATACCAGCTAATATCATTAAGCTGCATCAGCTGAAACACAATAAATAAATTAATACAATAAGCAACGTATGCGTCTGCACTTTGTGTTCAAAAACAACCAGCTTGAACTGCAAAATTAGGTTAAGGCAAATTTTGATTGGGTTAGAACAGGTTAAGACTAGCTTAGCCTAAGTAACGTGACAGAAGCGTAGCTTAAGGCAAAATAGTATTAGGTTAATTAAGGTTTACTAAAAATTAATTTACATTAGGTCAGGTTGGCTCAAATTGTAGAAAAATTAGAGGTTAATGGTTTGGTTAGGTTAAGTTTGGTTAGAAGTAATATGTTAGGTTACAGGTTTTGTTAAATTGAGTAAAAAATATTAGGTTTAAGTTAGTTTCAGACATGTATATTAGTGAAGAATTTATAATTAGACTAAAATACATTAAATTGTAAATAATTAAATCTAATTGATAACAATATTTATTGCTATTCGACATTTCTATTAAAGATAGATATGCAACTGTTGTTTATTCTTTTAGATGGATCTGCATAACGTCATAAGGTTTGTTCATATTTTATTTCAAAGTATGGAACTATATTTCAAACTTTTGAATTAATTATGTACTGTATATTTAGTTGCATACATCAAATTCAATTTTCTACTATAAAAAAAATTTATTTCTTTGAAATTACAACCATTTGACAATGTAATAATTCTTTTTACCAACTCTAAGTAAAGTAAGCTGATTCGCCAAACGATGGACATTGTAATTAATAACTTCATTCGGATTTGACGCTCGCTTCAAATTAATATAAAAACCACCAGCTGTGATTATCCTAACTGCATCAGCTAAAACAGAACACGCTAATTAATAAACACCAATTAATACAAAAAACGGCTGTACCTTGTGTTGGGAAACATCCAGCTTTAAGTGCAAAATCAATTAAATTCATCCCAGCCTCAGCCAAAACTTCAACAATTTCAGCTCCTTTGAACAATTCCACCACTTGCGCAGTATTCATGGTTGACAATGCATTAACATCCCCATCATACAAAACTCGCGTCGCTTCCAGTGCTTGATTTAAACCTTCCTGGCCATGTACAAGTAAAGTGACCTGTTCAGCGAGATGTTTCTGCGCAACGCGCTTCTCCGGTGCGGCTTTATGTCGCCTAAGCAAGTCGGCAATTGCCCCTTTCGAGTCAAATGTAAATAAATGCAACATTTTGTCTGTTTCAGCATCAGACATGCGCACCCAAAACTGGTAGAATGTGAAGGGTGATGTTTTCTGTGAAGACAACCAGACTGCATTTCCGGCTGATTTGCCCAGTTTATCGCCCATTTCCGTTGTTATTAGAGGGAGTGTCAAACCATAAACTTGCGTTTTGCATGCTTTACTGATTAATTCTTGGCCGGACATTATATTCCCCATTTGATCACATCCACCAACCTTAAAAATACAATTAAAAAACATAAAATTTAAAAAAAATCGCAATAATAAATAGAGATGTATGTAATACCTGAAAACGGCATCCATATTTCTCAAACAAATAAAACCAATCATAGGCCTGAAACAACTGATAACTAAACTCAGTCAAACTCATTCCTGCTGGTGATTGTAACCTTGTCTGCACACTTGTTCTTGATAATAATG
>JAODGA020003040.1:0-15853 GCA_027574885.2 Drusilla canaliculata | reverse complement strand
GTAGCAGCGGCAGCAACTCGCTCGCAGACAGTGTAAAATGTGGCCGGTCGTCAGCATGCGGAGTTATTTTTGGAGTTTTACTACGTTCTGCGGCGTTGTTAACTCGTCCGCTTTGTACACGCACGGGCTGCATGTGTCTGGAAGCGTTTCGCATGTTTGAGCAATCTTTAAATTGCTATTAGGTACCCTGAATCTTCATCAAATAGACGTCTGAAATTATCGCCTTTGATTCCACGAAAGACGAACCCCTCGATTTTAGGAACATTTCTTAGGAAGAAACTAATTAATACCAATCAAACTTTGTTTCGCCTTAAAGTAGCGATTCAGCTAGAGTCTAGCTGATACCATCAAATGTATCGTTTATGCTTTGGCTATGATTAAACACCCAGTTCTACGAAAATTCAATTTTTGAATATTTTCTCCATGTAAATATTTACATTTCTTGTACATAGTAGCAGATGGTGGTACCTGCTAAGATAGGTGTCAACCGTGTTTCGGACACTTCTCTTGCTATCACCCCCTCCACCACACTCTATTGTCATGCAAAGCACGTCTATCTCGGGCAAACGAGAACCCTTTGTTCGTCTACCAGGTGGAATTCTTCAGAATGCCTCGATTTCTGTGTGATGTCCCGTTCTGTTTGCTATGCTCCGAACAGTCCTAAACCAATGCGCGTGTGCGGCATTTACCTGCGCTTGTTGTCTGGCTATCGCGACTGCTTCTCTCGCCCTCGTACGCGCCCATCACACACACACGGGTGCTTTTCAGGAAAATTTGAATGTCGCATAAATCAATACTCCAATAGATACGCAGTTTACCGGTGGGTCGAAAATAGCACACGTGCTTCCTACTGCCTGCAATGCCAGCTTCCAATTCCACAATCTGGTATGCCATCATGAGCCTGTGCACTAATATTTTTTCTGCATCCGTCCTCGTCTTCCTCTCGCCCCTTCCTCTCGTGTCTACAACGAGTGCCGCGGCCGCATAACGACGCGAGCACGACCATCTGTGGTCTATTTACCTGCTGTCGTCTCTCGGGGGTCTCACTCTTCTCGCACTGGCGCGTCTCTATTCTTCCGTCTTTCAGTCTTCTGCTTTTCGACTATATGTACGTAGTGTATTTGGGCTTCTAAATCGTTTCGGGGACGGCTGTCGAGGGTTCCAACATAAATACGACGGTGCACAGCATGTCTGCAATTGTCTTTGTTTGATTTCCTCTTCTTCGGGCTGAAATTACGGTTTTTGGAAACTGCTACCAATGATTGTTAATTGTACAGTATTATTGTCATAGACATGATAGTCATTTAACCTTCGTGAAATATGTTAGTTTCTATTTTTCTATTCCGATGTTCTTTGTTTCCGTAATCTGAAGGAGTTCGTATTAATGTATTTATGACATCTCTTCTTCAATTTTCAAACGGGAGATACTCGTGGGCATTGTCCGAATTACGTGTCCGCTGTGTTGTTCGGAGACGCGTTTACCAAAACTTTTGCTCTGTCTTCCGAAGAGATGACAGCGCGTGCAGCAGCACATGCGGAGGCTGCGCATCTCTCTCTCCACACGCCGCATATGCGTGAGGCAAGCACGCTAGTGCAGCAGGAGCGCGTCGTCCTCTCTTTGTGTTTGTTTTCCATTCATTTATTCATTCATTCATTCAATCTACGGATGCTCGCGCCGCTCGCTGCTCGCATATTGCAGCATCAGCAGCAAGCAAAACGCACGGCAGCAGCAGCAAGCAGCAGCGCCGCGAGACCGGCTCACGTTGCGCCGACATCATCCGTCTCTGCGACGGCTGTATTTCCACACATCGTGTAGGAAATTACTGCCAGCCGCTTCTTTCTTCCTTCGATCATTGCGACATGTGATGTTTATTCAAAGGCATCTTTGATATTTAATTAAAGTTGCTTTTGAGTGCGGAATTGTGTTGCTCGGTATATTGACTCGTTGATGCAGTCGGGAGGCGCGTTGCTCGTGCAATATGGATGATTAAACGCTCACTCGTTGTTTTTTGGCCGATCATCTGTGGAGTAAACAAAATTCTACGCTTGTGATGATAACACAAGGCACTTTTGGGCGGTGCTGCTGCGCCTGCGCGAGACACTAAGTAAACGCATATACGCTGCGCAGCGGCGGCGGCGGCGCCCCACTTTGGCATCATTTTTAGCTCCTTCGCGATGCGCGTCTCTTTCTCATGGCGAGCGCGGCGCTGTCAAGACGACGGCCAGATAGCGTTTCACGGCGCCCTCGATTCGGCCGGCCGTTATCAACGCGCCACGATCGCCATCAGCGCGGCGCTGCGCTCGCGATGGAGCGAAATAACGCACATGCATTGAACTCGAAAGCTTTATTTAGTCACTCACCGGTGGAACGAGCGCGCCTCTTGGGTGCGCGCATAGATACGAGAAATACGAAGGCCTGGTGTGCAAGATATGATTTCGCCTCGCGGTGGGAACAAGCTGGGCGCAGAAACGCGTAATGCACACGCGCACGTTGCAGGAAGGAGTGTGGCCGACCTGGACGTATCTCAACTCATATCGCAATACTTTGAGTTCTTATACCTTCGATGTGATTCGAGCCATTGTTCTTTGTATGAATCATAAAGTTCAATTTTGGAGACCTTCAGGTTATACATCAGATTACCGACATTTTAATACGTCCTTGCAGTATTTTCAGAAATAACTTTATGGTGAATTACAAACTGTGGTTTTGATGGTAGGGTGACAGGAGTGAGGTACTTTTAATTGTATTGGTTTTTATATCTGATATTTTCCACCTAAAGATCTCCGGGGAACTCTAGACCGACTTACAAACTGTCAAGAATTTATCAATTTGATGGTAGGGTGACAGGAGTGCGGTACGTTCAATAAAATAGATTCATATTTACTATTTTCCACTGGACAAGATGTCCGGGGGAATTTTAAAGTGACTTACAACCTCTCAAGAATCTATAATTTTGATGGTAGGGTGAAAGGAAATGAAGGTATCCTGGACCTTCAAAACAGAACCTCATGTTATCACGATTATGCCCATTGGTGTGTCTTTAATTTATAAATTTGTAGCCTTCAATAGTATACCCACTATTCCGTGGTAAGAGCGACTTCTTGTCTTTGGAATCCATTGTCGTGTGAGTTGATTAAATGCCCAGAGGAGTGCTTCCAGTGAACTTGCGCACTTCGACGAATCTTGCAACTGGTAGGGCTTTTGTGCCGGTTACCGCGTTTCCGCGCGTAGCAAATATCATTAAGCGCATCGCATGTGCACCTGTCGTTGGAACGGGGCGTCTGCAGTCTAGCGTCTAGACGAGCCAGCGTTTTTGTGCGCTGGCTGTGTGTTGAATGATTCCGGCCGTGTGTTTGTTTTTTCGCCGCTGTTGTTCCGCATCGATTGTGTGTGTACGTTTGTGTTTTTTTGCGCTTGCTGGTGTACCAATCCGCCGGTTGTTTGTCCAAAAACGCATGCTGGGTCCCGCAAAAGAGGACAAACAAAAAAAAAGGCGACCGAGCCGGGCCGATGTTTGCGCCGTCAATTATTGGCGTCGTAATTCAAGACGGCGGCGGTCGCGCTTCAACTTGGCAGCGCTATCGGCTGTGATAAGCGTGCGCAAATTCGAACGCCGCCGCCTCTGCGAGGCAACGGCGCGGCGGCGGCGTTCGCCATTTACGCGTAATCAATCCCAGCGTGTCAGTGTGTGCGTGTTTCAGGCGCGTTATGTATGCATGCAGCCATATGTGTGTGTGCGTATATGTGCGCGCGAGATATAAATATTGAACAAAACATACGCAGGTTTCAAGGATACGACGCTCTAAGTAAAGCAACGCGATACGAAAACTGGTTTCACAATCAGTTTTCTATCTCTGTGCGCGGTCGCGAGCGCCGCCGCCGCATTATCTCGCTGCGCCTGTGTGCGTGTTCACTACGTGCATACGTATTTGTGTATGCATGTATGTGTGTGTACGTATTGGTCGGTGCCATGCCCCGGCCGAGACAGAATATAATAAAACGTTATTAAAATCTCCTGGACGCACACACCGCGCCGTGCGCACACGATCCACGCGGTACCGCCGCATTATCATAAGCGTATGCAAGTATTTTATCAATACGTATGCGTGCGCGCCTGTGTTCTGCTCGGTTCAGCTCAGCTCTTTGGAGCGAGCGGCTGTTGTTGTTGTTGTTGTCGGCTTTGGGTTTCGCTGGCCGGCCGCGCGCGGTCTTTGGACGCCTAACGTCGTCGACGCTCCGCCGCGTTTTGTGGTCGCTCGCTCGACCAAAGTCAGTCAGGCAGCCGGAGACAAAAGAAAGATAACTATATAAAGACGTACACGTAATGTACGTAATTTGTGTGTGGCTCGTCCTACGCGCTATTTCGGTGCGATGGTGATGCACACGCGCTTGATTCCTGATGATTTTCTAATCCCACCTCTCCGTACCAAGCACAGATCTGTTGCTTATGACGGTCTCTAAGGGCATACCTTCAACATTTATACTATCAAAAATGAAGTCTTACGTGTGATTGAGCTAATATTATCCAATATTAAAACGGTAACAGGTGTATCCTTTCAAACTAACTTGGTTTCAATATTGGTGGTATACCACCAAATTTGGAGGTACCCACAGAAGAACCTGGAGCAATTCGAGATAAAGAATTAGATACCTTACTAAACTCTGATAGTTAGATCAGATGGTCTTACGCTGTAAGGTACTGAGACCAGTGAGGTACCTTAATTTTTTTGTATATCATTACATAGAATGGTATAGAGGGGTTGTGTTATTGATTCCATTGATGAGAATATACATAAGGTACCTTCAAATGATGTACAATTGAGGGTACCATAAAGTATACTGTACGTAGTTAAATATTCTGATGACATGGAGTGTGATTAGAAGGAGGCTTCTAAAAATTCCAGGAAGTGGCGTTTTGCGTAACGTGCTGACCAACCGCCGCCACCAACGCACAAGCGCAGACACACACACACACATGCTACGCGTGTGTAAACATTATCCACGTTGCATGCAAATCGCGCAACTTGGTGCGCTGGAAACGGCAGAAAACAACGAAAAACGCGCGCGCACGCCGAACAACTCAATGAGTCTCACCTCCAGTCTCAGCGCGTCGCGCATCTGACGGCATGCATGATTCATCGTGCGCTGTTTACGCAATGCTGTGTGTTGGTTTTAAACATTTGCAGACGGCTGACGTGGTGCGCGGCGGCCTATAGATAGGCGATAGCTTACCTATCCATTCTGCCGCCGCTGCTGGCGAAAACCCACCATCCACACGCGCTTACCAAGGATGCATAAAGATAAACCTTGAAAGACGTCATAAAAGCGTAATTAAAACTGTAATAAACCAGTGACGAGTCATGGCGAGCGCGTTGTTTCGCCCCGAAAATGATAATGCATGATATGAAACTTGTTCTGATTCGCATTGTTACAGATTTGTATGTCATGCATGAACTCTGCGGGTACACTACTCATGATTGATTTAGCTAATTTTGATGCTCAATTTGCGTATTGCATGCTTGGTATTTTAATGCTCTCTTTGGTTGGGATTGGTGTGCCTTTCGCCGGCCGGTCGACGTTTGCGTTTTTTCCCTGCTATTTTCGTATTCATGCCAATATTTGTTTGGCGCTGACTTTTCTCGGGTGGGGGGAAACCCGCGTACATGATGCGACTTGTTTCTAATCAGCGGTTACGATTTCATTGTTTCGGTAATTCCTATGAATAAACAAACTTGTGAAATGCGTCTGTTAATATGATTAAATTCGTATTTTAGTATGCGGACGGTTCACCGAATTAGAGTTTTCCGAATGACTAATGCCAGGATATAGACATTTTGTCAGAGTATTGAAATGTATGCTGTAAACTACGGTTTTTTGCTTTAGGATGGTTTTAAAGGATATACCTTCAGAGTTTGAAAGGAATGTAAATCAAGACATATATGTATGAAGTTGTATTTTTCGGAAGCTGGTAGTTACGCTTTTGAAGTGATGGTCCCTTGTTAAGAACCTACCTTCAATTTTTCCAAATGCAATATTTTGAAAGACGGACTGCTGTTAGTTCTTTAATAGTCTGAAGAAACTCTTGAAAACCAAGAGTACAATAAAGCAAAATAAATACAGAAACAGTAAAAACGTGGTGGTACCCTATTGCAAGCAATTGAGTACACCGACAAACAGAAAAAAAGCTAAAAGATTCGACTAAAATGACGTTATAAAGCACATTTCTCTGTGATTGCAAGCCGAAGTTAAATGTTAGAACCTAACTGAACGGAATTGAACATGAGGTGGTACCATGTACGATGGGGACACATACCATGGCGATGCGGAATAGCAGGCAACAGAGAGAAAGAAAATAAAAATTACGCGGCCAGCTTGTAATCCACGTAATCGCATAATGGCAATAAAGTCACCGATCCGATGCAATAATTCCCTTCTTCTCTCTCTATCCCAGCCACACCGCTCTCCCGTGTACGGGCACACCGCGTGGGCGTATGTGTGTATGTTCGTGTGTGCTAACACGTTCGCGCAGTAAAAAGAGCCGAAGACTGTTGCCTTTTATCAATGACAGCGGCAAACAATGTGAACCGCAAACAAACGGCATACGCAACAATGCCGCGCACTCAACGGCTAATTGCTGAACGCTGAACTGATTCGGAATACCCGAACGAAATGCTCGAATCGTTCGGCAGCGCCGTGTGTTAGTGGGTCTTGTCTCATCCATCTCCGCACGCGCATTACGCATGCTCACATGTTTTAATTAAATGCGCGAACCGCATAATTAATACGCCTTTATGATGGGAGTCTCACACAGCTTTTTCCGCGATCCGCGCGCGTGGAATGAACCAAAATGAACGCCTAAACCCGTCCAATGAGCTCATTCGAACTTCGAACTCGTGAATGATTAACGATAGCGGCGGCGAAGGGAAAGCCGCGGTGAGAACGTTGCTGAGCTAAAGAATTGCCGAATTTCCGCCAGCGAACCGATCATTGCCTGCCGTTGATGACTGGAGGGCCGTGCGGTTTTAATTAATCTAATTCCCACATTACAATTACCTGGTGCGCGATTAGCGTAAGCGATTTTGAGCAATCTCATAGACACGGTTATGAATAGAATGGCTTAGGAAACACATTTTATCACAAATCGCACTTTTATTGGGTTCCCATCAAACTTTTCCTAACTCTTTTACGACTACCAATAGAATGGTTTGTTAAATATGACTATTAACCACTTCAATTGGTTTTTTTGCTAGTACAAACCCCATAAAACTATAAATTGTTTACAAATATTGCTAATCGAAAGAAATCAATGCGTAAACCACCAACGTTGCGGAATTAGCTCTAACAGAAACTGGTTCTTTCTGGCCCTACCATCAAAATTGAACGAGCGAAATGTCAAATATAAAGACCAAAAATTGAAGGTACTCCTGGTAAGAATATATTAAAGGTACCTTGATAATCAAATCTTTCGGAGTTTTATTTGTCAAGTCTACAAACATGACCAGACGAGAGAAATACAATCAAATATGAAGTTGTAGGTATTCCTAGTACAAATGCATTGAAGGTACCCTGTCAACCAAAGCCCCTGTGAGAACTGTATTTGATTAGCGACACCTGCTCATTCAACAAATAGAATCAAGTCAGTCAATAAACTTCCTCGGCAGGCCTTGCTGTGGTGCCCATGAGGAGCAAAACACTCTGCCACGGAGGCAGTTTCCGTCTTCTCCTTGTCAGCGACATGGGGCGCTTGGCTTTGCCCTCGGAACTTTTCGTGTGAAAACCAGCAGAGCGGCACTAGTGTGCGCGCTCGGGTCGGATACCACGATGTACAAACATCGGCGTGTTCGTTGCCAACCATGAATAAATACGCGCCGCACATCAAATTATCGCAAAAGGCAGCCAGTGGCGCCCAAATTTTTTTCTTGTAACATCAACGAAAACAAATTTAATTAAATTAATTACCGCGGGTGCTGCGTGCCTGCACTGTTCGGTTTCGTTGATTGCATCCTCTAACAATGGCGTCGAATCGACTTTCCTTTCTCGTCATTTCTCGTTTACGGATATATGATTTCGAACTTCTTGTGATCGCTTCGGATGTGCGTAATTGGATCAATTTCAACGCCCGCACTTCCTGCTCTTAGCATCATTAAATGACATCCGAATCCTGCGGCATTTTAATGAACTGCTTGCAGGATTCCCTTGTACAGCTAGAGATGGTTGTTTTTGTGCGTTCCCGGGCGCGATTAATTAGTTGCGTTTCTGATTGCCCTGTATGCCATCAAGATGGTTGCTGGCAATAAGCACGTCCTACGGTGCCAGAATGTGCTTCTCTGGCAGTTTTCACTTGACTGTGATCAGACTGTCATTCACGAGAGCGCTGGAAATATGCCTATGAAGCGCCGCGTATGTTTTTATCCACGAGTCAGTCGGACGCATTACCGGAGAGCCGCGGATTGCGACGGGAAGCACTTTCTAACCGCACTTGTTATCCGCAGTTATCTAAGCTATATCGCAAGCTGCCGGCGGTGCGCGTTATACAATGAGTTATTAGCTTATCCGGTGCCCTGCGCACGTTTCTTCTTCATTCTTTTTTGGTGTATAGAGCAGACGTCGATTTCAAAGCGAATATCTAGACGAGCGTTTCTCAGGATATTTTACAATTTTTGTATATTATATTGCTTCTAAACATTCCAAATGTGGCCGAAATCTTTAATTATGTAGGATTATTCACAGAATGGAGATTTGGGAATTACATTGGTATGGTCTTACCGAATCTTTTCGAATCAGTATATTCAGGGATTTAGAGGTTTATTATGGCAAAGGGAAACCCTATCATAAACAGTGGGCACACTAGTAAGATTGTGTCTTTGATGATACCATCATCAGGGTATACATTTTATATTTGCCGATAGTGTTAATCTAAGTGATAAATCGAAGAAACTCAACGATATCAGTTGCTCAAATTTTATCAGGAATCTGAACGAGGTCTTCCAAATACAACTGCATGAACAGATTTGTGCCAATCCCTGCCAGATTGAGAAAATTAGCATGCATCCTAGTGATCAAAGTGTGTTTTAAATGTCATAGTGTATATCCTAGGTATCACATAAAATGGAAATGATATGATACCTGTTGCTAAAACTTTATCAGGAATCTGAACAATGTATTCCTAATTAAATGAGCCTGCAACTAGCAGGATCTGAACAGAGCTGGTCTGAGTAGACCATAAATAACTTGGCATATAAATAAGAAACTGCACAATAACATTTAGTAAAGTCTTATCATGAAGCTGAGGAAAGTTGTTATTATAACTCTGCTTCAAGTGTTGAGGTTTGGAAAATTCTGAATGAATTCAGACGCAATATACATTCAATTCTAGAGCAATTGCTAAGAATATAAGGCTACTCTAGACATGGTACCAATTCGTATTGATGTTTCCTGCCACCAAATGAATGTCTTTATAGACATCTTTATAAATCTGAGCTTTTTTGATACCCTTCTAAAAAGCATATCTTGAAAATTACATTTGAAGGTATTACTTTTGTTAGTGCATGATGACAAGACAAAAATTGAGTAAAAGAGGTGGTACCCGATTGTAAGCAATTCAATAAAACGAAACATAGAAATCGGCGCTTTTATGGCATTTAATTGTATTTATTAAGAGAGAGAGAGAGAGCGACGGCGACGGAAGAAGAGGATTAACTAATATTGATTCGTACTTTTGTGAACATTGATTAGCGTCGATTTTCTGCGAAGTCCGTCCGTTCGTCTGACTCTTGATTCGGAGAGCGAATCGCTTGGCACACGAAATGCGAAAGCGTGAATCGATCCAACTTAATGCGGCGCAAAACTTAGCTCTTGCCAAATCGGAAACTCCCATGAGAAACACATCAATGGTACTCGGTTTGGGCAACCGGCAATCAATCGCACGTAATCGTCGAACGTTGGCGTTTGCGACGCGCGCGCTGGGCGCCGAAGCAAACAGAGGAAATTAAGAAATGCGCTAAAAATCATTAGCAGTTCTGCGCGCCTCTCAACTCCGATCGCTGCTGATAGGATACCACTACCCGGAGATTGATAGGCACACTCGAATGATGCAAGCATTCGTCTGCGATCTATGCGCGATTTAAATATATTCGGAGTGCAGAGCATTTTTCTACTTTCTAACCAGTTCCTTTTTCCAACGGTGTTTCGCGCTGCGTCGTAGGCCAGTTGTTGACGGCAATAAATCGCGATTTCTTCACGGCAACCATGCGGGGCCCTTCACATGGGAATCGCTCGTCGCGCTCAGCGCTGCGCAAACGCGCGTAATAAACCCATTTCGACGCGAATCCAATGTGCAGCACGGACGGACATAATGCACGTCGTGGCGGCGCACGAAGCGGCGGCAGCGAATGAAATAATTAGCGTTGGAAGTTGGAAATTGAAAGTAGATGACTGTGGAAGGTGGAAGATAAAGGCGCGCGCGCACACACATAACGCCGGGCGATCTACAGCGATGCAAAGTAAAGCAAACGTAATCGCATAATGCAAACTTTCTAAAAAGAATAATTAAATTTAACAGCGAGCACGCTGCGTATACTTCGGTTCGTCTCATTGCGCGTAATGAACGGCAGTGTTGAAAATTTGCACTCTTCAAGCCAATACAGAATTTTATATCACAACAAAATCTTATATGTCAAAAAGTTATATCTCAAAGAAATGCACTTAGAGACTAAGAACCGAATGACTTTTAAAGTGATTACTCGATTGTAGTAAAGATTGGCCAATATGTTGTTGGAACAATCCTCTTGCTAATTATATAATAAACATTCCAATGTAATAATTTTTGTAATTAATGATAAATTCAAATACTATTCAGTAATATTCTTGAAGTTCATTTAAAGAAAACTTAATCGAACTAACTTTTGTAGAGTTGAAAATTGGCGAATTATTAAAGAGATTTTAATTAAACCTTACTTAGTTTTACATCTTTGAAACTATGTGTTTTTTGTTTGTGATTTTTTAGTACGTCTAGAATTTAAAGGAATAGGGAATAAAAAAAGAATGTGTCCAACTCTCGGTTATTTAATTGTGATTTCTTGCAAGTTTGAGAAATTCTTCAAAAGTATAGGTCAGGGAGCTAACTCTTTCGAGAATCTGGTTTCCTTAGAGAAATAGAGAATTTGGCTAAGCCAGGGTTACTCAATGGTGTATCTCTTTGAGGAGTTTTCTTGTGTGTAATAAAATAGAAAATAGTTACAAAGAGATAATTTTGCTAAACGTAGGTTTTGATAATATTCTTTCCTTAGAGAAATAAATAATTCTTATAAAGGGAGAATTTGGCTAAAATTTGAGAAATTTGTTAAAACTATAGGTCAGCAAAGTAATTCCACATATAATATTCATTCATTAGAGAAATAGAGAATGCTTTTAAATGAAGAATTTGGCTAAGTCAGGTTTACTCAATTTTGATTTTTTACTAAGTTTTTGAAGAGTCTTTTCGTGTTTACAATTAGAGAATTGTAGGAAAGAGGGACTTTTGCTAAACTAGCCTTACGTAGTTTTGCATTTTTTGGCATAATGATTTTTGGAACTTTAGGGAAATTTTAGGCGAGTTTCTCTACTTTTAAAGAAATAGAGAATAAAGAGAGAATTTAGCTAAACCAGGGTTACTTTATTGTGATTTCTTGCAAGATTGAAAACGTTGTTAAAAGAAGAATTTGGTTAAGTCAGGGTTACTCAATTGTAATTATTAGGAAGTATACGTCCGTATTTATTTCAAGTAATAGAGAATTGTCACAAAGAGAGAATTTTTCTAAATCAGTGTTATGTAGTTTTGCAATGTTGATATAATGAGTGATTATTGGAACTTCAGGAAAATTTTAGGCGAGTTCCGTTGCTCCTAAAGAAATAGCGAATAAAGAGACAATTTAGGTATACTAGTATTACTTCATTGTGATTCTTTGTAAATTTGCAAGTATAGGTCAGTGAAGTAAGTCTTTAAAGAATTTCGTTTTCCTTGGAGAAATAGAGAATTCTTATAAAGGGAGAATTTGATTAAGACAGGGTTACTTAATTGTGAATATTAGGAAGTATACATCGGATAAGTACGGAGTCGGAGTTTTGTTAGTCTTGTGGGGTTTAAAGTACTAGAGAATTGTTATAGAGAAGAATTTAGCTGAACCAGTACTACGTAATTGTCATTTTTCGAGCGGCTATTGTCTTGTGAGTGGTTGGAAATGCAACTTCCGATCGTTCGCATTGATTCCGCCGGCGTGCATCATGTTGCCGCAAAGCTCGTGATAAATCATCGAAATTGCGGCGAAATTCACGATGTCACTGCTTACGCAACGAGCGCTGCACGCCACGCGCTCACGCGGCTAACTTAATCTCTCCTTCGTTCTGCTCCAGTCGCGTCGTTCGCCACGGGCTTTGTTCGGGCCGCCGCGCTCTGTGCGCTGCGCCGTTGTGCAAAAGATCGCCACGTTTCCATGGCAATTCGATCCTTTATCTATGCGCTCTAACAAGCTTTCTTGCCCGACTGCGCCGCGCCGAACGCATAATACAACATCGGCGGTATTAATGATTTCGTCGCGGTTGCCATCGTTATCGTGCGCAAATGAAGAATGAATGGACGGCCGGAGTGCTTGCGAAATCCGCAAATTACGTCGCGTTCTTTTTCGTATTGTGGGCCCGAGATTGGCTCGATGGCGACGGGCACGACGATCAATCATCAAGTGTTTCGCATGGAAATCGAACGATTGCATGCTCTACAAATGTGCGTATTTGCCATCTTCTTAAATGCTACACTTCGGTGAACCTTATTTTGGTCGAAAGCATGAATTTTACTTGTTTTCATTTGTTTTATTATAATAAAGTAACTCAGCTTGAATTGGCAATCAATTATGTTTATATCTGTTCATTCATTAAGGAAGAACTGTAAAATGTCGTAAAAGTGCCGGCTTTGGTGTTTCACTTTAATTGGAGTAAATTATTGGAATTAGGAGAATGTTTTCAAGAATAATGATTTAAATGAATATAGAAATATTTAGTAAACCTAAAAGTGTCTATAAGACCCTTCATAACTCAAGAACGGTTGCACCAATTTTTATTACTGTTATTTTTGTTGGACTTTTTAAACTGTTGGACTACGCGTTGGATAAGACAATTTGTATTAAAACATAGGTAAAATTAATATATTTACTTGCAAAGTAATAATATTCCTGTATAATTTTCCTTAGATTATATGCACTAAGTTGCTTAGATTATATGTACTAAATTTACAGGATGAAGAAACAAAATTTTTCGTGTTTTTTTTTAATCTACTCTATTACAATTTGGATAATTATAAGTTTAGTGATTGCTAAAATGATAAGCGAACTCATTCCGTTTATTAGATTAACTTTCTCTTGAAAGTTGATAATTACGTATTAAATTAAATATTATTACTGTTTACATTGGAGCTTATTAATCTAATTTGTCTTCATGTTTGTATGTTTATATATTTTCATTAATTTGAATAATTCACAGTATAGGTCATAAAAACGCTTTTGCTACAACCAAATGTTTGCTTTAAATTCATTGCTAATTGGATGCTGTTGGCGTTGTTTTTCTTCGCGCAGAAACACGTTAACGAAGTTGATATTGTAATTTTCGAGCTTGACAATCGCAGTTTGCGATTCTGGATTTTACCCAACGTGCAAACGCTTGTTACTTGTTACCTGTGCTTCTTTCGCGAATACGCACGCGATCTACAATCCGCTCCGATTGCCAAATCCAGCTCGCTCTCTCAACGTCTCGCGAGATCCTGGCGATAGATTAGCGTGTGATTTAGCAGGCCGCGTGCCTCTGGACCGCGCCGAAAACGCTAATCGCGGCGACGAATCGATGCTCCGGTGAGTGGAAAACACACGCGCTCCGCAGCCGGCCAACGTTTCGGCGCTCCATTGCGCTTGCGAAAACGATTGCGACACCCCACACACACTCTTTCGCTCACTTTCCTTTTCCCGCTGCTCTTTGCTCGCGTTTTGTCAAAACACGACCTGCCAATCGCCGATCAATTACAATGGCAACATTCAACAATTTGCATTATCACTCGCACACATACACTTACACAAACAAAGGATTAGCGCACACTTGCATCATCTCTTTCTGAATCTATTTCTGACCTTTACCTACCAACACCCAAATGACGTGTGATACTTTTTGGCTATCCCATTTGGAGGTCATTAAAGTGACCAACATCTCTCCGCGCGTAGGCAGATTCTAATGATTTGCGCATGTTTTTTAGGTGTCCAAGCGTGACCAGTTACCTCATGTCGTATGCACCGAGTGCAGCGAGAAGCTCGATGCGTTCTACGACTTCAAGGAGCGGGCGAGCCGGGCGGACGAGGAGCTCGTTACGTTCGTCACACGGACGCGTACGTGCACCGGAACGCAACAGGTAATTTGCAGGCATCTTTTTTTTTGCGCAATTTGTATGTGCTTTATTAGTAGAAAATGATAATGTACAAATCTACCGCCACCTTTGTGAAATGTCTACGCCTAAGTCTAAGCATTCAGTTAAGCGTAAGGATTCGCTGCGTTAGAAGGTATGACCGATTGGGCCGTACTGTACTGATGCTGTGGTGAAGTTGTATCTGCGATTCCTGAAACAGCGCACGTATCCCAGCCATGCGGCGATGACCAAGCAGATGATCAACAGCACACTAGTTGACAGTAGGGTCATTCGTAGAATACGCTCTGATGAGGAGCTGTTGTACGAATTTAGGTACTCTTCCTGTAAGAGGAAATTTGGGTCAGAGTAAATTAGTCTTCATTACCTTGGCAATATCAGTATTCATTGTATACTAGTAGGTTTGCACAGGTTTAGATAGGACAGAATAGTTTACTTTAGTTGGGGACTAATTTGATCAATTTAGTAAAAATGTGCTCCTAGGATTAGGGTTGATTTGGTTCGGTATACTAATAACATAACTCACATGTTCGAAGCAAATTTCCTCAGTAAGACTATACATCTCGTACTGCTTGTATCTCTTATAATCAAAACAGTACGCCGCATCATGGTCCTTCTTCACGACATCCCGTAATTGCATGCTGATGCTGTGTAGATCACAAGTACAGTACAATTGATTCCCACGCAGATCGAGTGCATTCAGCTGGGTCCAGTTCAACATTTCCGGGGGGATTAGTTCCAAATTGGAGTTGCTTAGATTCAACTGGAAGTTGGAAAGTACATCGAATGATCTCTTCCATTCCAAACTTTACCTAATTAGAAAACTGAACTCACCTCTCTCAAGGACTCACCAAAAATACCATCAGATAGGATCACCGTATCAGGCATACCAGACAAGTCAACTTTGACCAAGTTCTTCAGGGTCTTGAATGCATTCGGTTTGATTTCGTTCAGTTGATTGAGATTTGCTGCCGACAATTCGACTAGTTTGTTCATACCTATTTACAGGATTTATTTAGACATGCGCTTACAAATCTTTATTTGGTGTTATACCTAAGAGATCATTTGCTGTAATCTCAACGATGGGATTGGCATCAATGCGCAATGTTCTCAGGGTCTCTGAGAGGTCCTTGATTGCTTCCGGAATGAAGTCCAGTGCATTATGGGAGATGTCGAAGATGCGTAGTCTGGAAAGTCCACTGAAGTACGTGGTGTTCATGTGGATCAGACGATTGTTGGCTAGATTCAAGTACTGCAAATACGAGAAACAGATTGAAGGTATTCCACTTGGAAGGGGGTACTTTCAAATTGCGGTTGGGGGGGGGGGGAAAGTACCTCGAGGTTGGGCAGGTTAAAACTGAGGGGTGTCTGCGCGTCCAGGGTTCGGAAGCGAGTGCCGGAGATGTCCAGCGAGCGCA
>JAODGA020002992.1:0-17010 GCA_027574885.2 Drusilla canaliculata | reverse complement strand
TATTTCCTTTTTGCTTATGCAATTTTACGATCTATTCCTAATAAATTAGGAGGAGTAATTGCTTTAGTTTTATCAATTATAATTTTAATTATTATACCTTTTTCAAATAAAAAAAAAATACAAAGAATATTATTTTACCCTATTAATAAAATTATATTTTGATTATTAGTAACTATTTTAATTCTATTAACATGAATTGGAGCCCGACCAGTAGAAGACCCTTATATTTTAACTGGACAATTATTAACATTAATTTATTTTTCTTACTATATTACAAATCCTATAATTGCAAAAATTTGAGATAAAATAATATTTAATTAGTTATTGAACTTGTAAAGTGTATATTTTGAAAATATAAAAAAGAAGTAAGAATCTTCTAATAACTTTATATTACTAAATTTTATTCACTAAATTAAAAAAATGAAAATTAAAAATTTCAAATTTCTAAACAAAAATAGAAAATTTAAAGAAACTCTTAAAAATCTTTTTCAAGCTAAATAT
Source organism: Drusilla canaliculata (assembly GCA_027574885.2). Taxonomy (NCBI): domain Eukaryota; kingdom Metazoa; phylum Arthropoda; class Insecta; order Coleoptera; family Staphylinidae; genus Drusilla; species Drusilla canaliculata. The sequence continues at coordinate 16,509 of JAODGA020002992.1, read as the reverse complement.
ATTAATTTATCATATCGATAACGAGGTAAAGTCCCACGAATTCAAATTCAGAAAAAAGCTATAAAACTTAATTTAATAAAAAAAAATCATGACAAAAAATTACCACCCATAAATAATATAACACATAGTATTCTTATAAATAAAATTCTAGCATATTCTGCTAAAAAAATTAAAGCAAATCCACCTCTTCTATACTCAACATTAAACCCAGAAACTAACTCAGATTCTCCTTCTGCAAAATCAAATGGAGTTCGATTAGTTTCAGCCAATCTTGAAACAAATCAAATTATTGATAAAGGAAATAATAAAAATAAAAATCATAAATATTTTTGATAAATTATTAAATCTATTAAATTTACTCTTAAAATTAAAAATAAAAAAGATAATATAATTAAAGATAAGCTAACTTCATAAGAAATAGTTTGAGCTACTGATCGTAACCCTCCTAATAAAGAATAATTAGAATTTGAAGATCACCCAGCAATTATAATAGTATACACACTTAATCTTGAAACACATAAGAAAAATAAAACCCCAAAATTAAAAGAATATATAACTCTAAATATTGGCATACATATCCATAATATTAAAGCTAAAAATAAATTTAAAATAGGAGCTAAATAATAATATATATAATTTGATATTAAAGGAATAATTCTTTCTTTAGAAAATAATTTAATTGCATCTCTAAAAGGTTGTAAAATTCCTATAAATCCTACTTTATTAGGCCCCTTTCGTAATTGAATATAACCTAAAACTTTTCGTTCTAATAAAACCATAAAAGCTACACCTACTAAAACACAAACAATCAAAATTAAACTTCTTACTAGTATTAATAAACAATCTATAAAAAACAAGTATTACTTGTAATATAAATTACATAATTAAATTCTAAATTTAATGCACTAATCTGCCAAAATAATAAATTAATAATATTCAATATAATAAAATTTTTATAATACTTGGTCCTTTCGTACTAAAATATAATTATCTTTTTAAAGATAGAAACCAACCTGGCTCACACCGGTTTAAACTCAGATCATGTAAAATTTTAAAGGTCGAACAGACCTAATATTTTAGCTTCTACACCAAAAATTAATTTTAATCCAACATCGAGGTCGCAAACTTCTTTATCGATTAGAACTCTAAAAAGAAATAACGCTGTTATCCCTAAGGTAATTTAATCTTATAATCATAAAAATGGATCAATAATTCATAAATTAATGGTTAAATAAAAAAAAAGTTATTTAAATTTTTTAATCACCCCAATCAAATTAATTATATAATAAAAATTAAATAAATTTCTAAATAATAATTTCATTATAAAATTAATAAAACTCTATAGGGTCTTCTCGTCTTTTAAATTTATTTAAGCTTTTTAACTTAAAAATAAAATTCTAAAAAATTTATTAAGAGACAGTTATTTTCTCGTCCAACCTTTCATTCCAGTTTCTAATTAAGAAACTAATGATTATGCTACCTTTGCACAGTCAAAATACTGCGGCCATTAAATTCCTCATTGGGCAGGTTAGACTTTAAATTAAATTCTAAAAGACATGTTTTTAATAAACAGGCGAAAAATTTATTTGCCGAATTCCTTTTAATAAAATAAAAATTATATTTATTTTAAACAAAAAATTATACTAATTATATCATTATTTCTTAAATTAAATTATTAAATTTAATATTTAAATAAAAAATTTAAAATTAATAAAAATCTTTCTTAAATACAAATTAATTATAACATATTATATGATGAAAATTTATAATTCTACAATTTTTTTTTAAAAAAAAATATTAATTTTTAATTTTTTATTATTTAGCTTATCCCAAATAATATAATTTATATAAAAATATTCTTTTATAAATTAAATAAGATTATTTATATAAATAAAATTAAATTTTTTTCTTTAAAAACTAGATATATTTAAAAACGAATAACATTTCATTACTAATTATATATTATAAATATTTATTTTACAATAAAATTTATAGATAATTAGATCTTTTAAAATCGAGAAAATTAAAATTTATAATATTTAATTAATAAACCCTGATACACAAGGTACAAAAAATAAATTTTTCTTTTTAATTTTTTATTTTAATTCTTTCACAATACTAATTAGCTATAATAATAAATAATTTTTCTATAAATAATAATAAATTCTAAAAATATTTTTTTTATAATATAAATAAATAATATAATAAACTAAAATCAAATTAAATTGATTTTCACAATTAACTTTTTAATGTAAATAAAATACTTTATAATACAAGCTCTAATTCGAAAAAGCCAAATACACTTTCCAGTACATTTACTATGTTACGACTTATCTCAACTTAAATGAGAGCGACGGGCGATATGTGCATATTTTAGAACTAGCATCATTTAACTAATATTAATTAAATTACATTCAAATCCAATTTTATAATTTTTTTAAAAAACTAATCCAAAAATAAAATTATTGTAATCCATCACTTCTTATTTATAAACTGCACCTTGATCTGATTTATTTTTATTATTAAAATTTTGAATATTTAATTTCTCCTAAAATATTCAACTACGACGATATACAAATTATTAAAATAAGTAATTATAATCGTGGAATATCAATTATAGGACAGATTCCTCTGAATAGAATAAAATACCGCCAAATTTTTTAACTTTAAAGACTATAACTATTAATAATTAAATTTATACTAATTTACATTTTTATAATAGGGTATCTAATCCTAGTTTTATATAAAACTTAATAACTTCAATATATAAAATTTAAATAAATCACAAATTAAAATTTCACTTAATAATTCATAAATACTATTAAATTTAAGTCTAATTAATTATAAATTAACAATAATAAATTATATTATTTGTGTAACCGCAACTGCTGGCACAAATTTTGTTAATATTATTATAAATTTCTAAATCTAAGTTTCCTTAAACTTTAAAATTAAATACTGCGAATAAAAATAACAATTAATTTTTATAAAATTAATCAATTAACCACTAAAATTTACATGTAAATAAATTATAAACCTATTATTTAAACTAAAATAAAATTTTTCATACAACCACTTTACTGCAAACATACGAGCAACTTCCTCCCTACGATTTTTTTAACATTTTATAACAAACCACCAATAAAAAATATTTTTTTTTAAAAAAAAAATATTTATAAAAAAGTAAAATTTACAAAATCCCAAAAAATCCTTTACCTAATTTTCCTATACAAATTAATTACGCTCCAATTCTTTATAAAAACTACTTAAATTCCCCAATTTAAATAGCCCCCAATATAAAAAACCTTTTTAACAAATTTATATAACTATATTTATAATCTAATTTTTTTAAATTCCCCAACTAAAAAAATTAATAATATTTTTTTTCTTTTAATGTAAAAAAAATTTTTATTAACAGATATACAACTATAATATACAGGAACAATAAAATCTACTATTTAATCTATTAATATTTTCAAATAAATTTAAAAATTTAGTGATTTTTTTCTAGCTCTCACGTACGCGTATATATATAATATATTATAAGTAAATATTATTTAACCCTAAAAATTCTTAAAATTAGATTCCAAATTTTAAAATAATTTTCAACGTAATTTTTCAATGTCTCCAAATCGAATGGACCTAAAACCACCCCTTAAATAGTAATCCCTCATAATTTCAACATCAATAGAAGGTATCCAACTAAGTAAAAAAAAATTAACCCAAAATTTTACTAAATTATATTATTTTTTACTAAATTTTATCATCTACCTTAAATCCTTAATAAACAAAAATTTTTTTTTTTAAGATTAGTGAATAAAATTTAGTAACAAAAAAAGGGCTTAAAAATAGAAAATTTGACTCCATTTTGGACGAGTTTTTTGACCCTCAATATAATATAATTCCTTATTTAATTTTTTTAGTTGGAGAATTTATTGTTTCAATTTATTACTAAATTTTATTAACTTTTAATACATAAGGATATCTATTCTTTTTTGAATTACTAAAATTTGTTCAATTTATAAGAATATAAATCCTTACTTATAGAAAAAAATATACTAAAAAGAATATTAAAACAATACATAAAGCATTATAAAATTTAATTTATTGAAATTATCAAATTAAAGTAAAATTTCCAGACTAATTTACTGAAATTTCCTACTTAATTAAATTATGGTTGATTTTAACTATAAAAATTTTCAGGACTTAGAAAATTTTATAGATACCTTTTTCTTAGTCTAATTTTATATTCTTTAAAATTTTATTTTTAAAATTTAAAAATTTTTAAAAATTAACTTAGCTTAAAACTTTATTGCCCTAAATTAGATTATAGCTTTTTTCTATTAAAAATACCCCTCCCTAAAGTCAAACAGTAATTACTACATCTTTATACTTAATTATATCAATATTTCCATTATTAGTTATATAAATAGTACAATAAATAATAGATTTATTTAATTATACTTAAGTGAGTTTTTTTTTTTTAAAAATAAAATTTAATAAATTAATACAATATTTAATAAAAATTAATAATTATTTCTTTGTATTTAATAATTTACTAAATTGTTATTATTTAATAAATCAATAAGAAATTTATATTATATTGAAAATTTCTTTCTTAATAAATATTTATTATATTAATAATAATATAAATATATTAATATATATCATTATTTATTATATTATTAATATATTATATATTATTAATTAATTAATATTTATAGTTTTACAGAATAGTTATATATTTATATACATATATATAATATAAATTAATGATATTGATTATTATATGTATATATATATATAAACCATTTATATACGTATATATAATATATAATTGAATATTAATATTTTTATTCAAACCTTTAATATTTTTCTTTTAATTTTTTTTTAAGAAATTCATATAATCACCTATGGAAATTAAATCATTACATATATATATAATCTAGTGATCCTTATGTAAGAATAAATAAAAATAGTATAATAATAGTAAATGATAAATTAATAAATAATATTATAATATATTACATTAAACTTTATAGATAATTAGCTGATAAAAAAGTTATTAACCTAAAAATCACCTTATTTATAAACATTATAAGGTTTTCTATAAAAATAAAATTTATAATTTCGGGTTTTTTTTTAAAAAAAAATCGAACTTTTTTCACCCTTTTTAAAATCACTATTTAAAAAGAAAATTTGTGCAAAAAAACTGTTCATATGTTAACATTTTTTTTTTTACAGACAAAGTTTTATACCATCCCTATAAAATAGGGTGCCTGATAAAAGGGTTATTTTGATAGAATAAATTATGTAATTTTATTACTCCTGTTATATTTAATAGAATTAAACTATTTCTTAAAGATTCAAAAACTTTTGTACATCATATACTAAAATATAAAAAGATAAGCTAACCAAGCTATTGGGTTCATACCCCACATATAAAGGTTATACTCCTTTTCTTTTTAATTTTTTATTATTATAAACTCATATTTTTCATAATTTTATTACTCGGAAGATTAATTTCTATTTCAGCCAATTCATGAATAGGAATATGGCTAGGTCTAGAAATTAATTTACTAGCATTTATTCCATTAATTCAAGAAAAATCCAATACTTTAACTAGAGAAAGCTCATTAAAATACTTTTTGACACAAGCCTTAGCTTCTGTTATTCTACTGTTTACTTTGATTTTTATAGCAAAAAAATTTTTAATTTTAAAATATATTGATAACTCAATTATAATTATTTTTAATTCAGCATTACTTACAAAAATAGGAATAGCTCCATTCCATTTTTGATTCCCCGAAGTAATTGAAGGATTAAATTGATTAAATTGTTTAATTTTATTGACATGACAAAAAATTACCCCAATGGTATTAGTTATGTATAATATAAATTTTCAATATTTTTTTATTATTATTATTATTTTTAGCATATTAATTAGAGGTTTCCTTGGTATCAATCAATCCAGAATTCGAAAAATATTAGCTTATTCATCAATTAATCATATAGCTTGAATAATCAGTGCAATATTTTTTTCTGAAACTGTTTGGTTTTATTATTTCATTATTTACAGAATTTTATCATTTAATATCATTCTAATTTTAAAATTCTATAGTATTTTTTATTATAATCAAATTATTTCATCTTTAAATAATAATTTCATTATAAAATTTTTCTTTTCTTTTAATTTTTTATCCTTAGGAGGGTTACCCCCATTTCTAGGATTTTTACCTAAATGATTAACAATTCAATATATAATCCAATCTAATTGAATTATTGTAACATTTTTTATAGTTACTCTCACACTATTAACACTTTTTTATTATACTCGATTAATTTTCAATATCTTAATTCTATCAAACAATGAATTAAACTACATAAACTATTCAATCTTAAAAAAATTCAACTTAATTATTTTTAATAGGATTTCTCTTAGAAGTCTAACTTTATTTACTGTGTCCTTTAATTTCCTTTAAGGATTTAAGTTAAATAAACTTTCAGCCTTCAAAGCTGGGAATAAAGATTTCTACCCTCTTTAAGCCTTAGGTAATAAACCACCATTAAATTTGCAATTTAATATCATTCTAATTTGAATATAAGGCTAGATTTTGGTAAAAGAATACTAATTCGTTTATAAATTTACAATTTATCACCTATTACTCGGCCATTTTACCGAATAAGTGATTTTTTTCTACAAACCATAAGGACATTGGAACCTTATATTTCATTTTTGGAGCATGAGCAGGAATAGTTGGAACATCTTTAAGACTATTAATTCGAGCTGAATTAGGTAATCCAGGTTCATTAATTGGAGACGACCAAATTTATAATGTTATTGTTACAGCTCATGCTTTCATTATAATTTTCTTTATAGTTATGCCTATTGTAATTGGTGGATTCGGAAATTGATTAATTCCACTAATATTAGGAGCCCCTGATATAGCTTTCCCACGAATAAACAATATGAGATTTTGATTATTACCCCCCTCTTTAAGCCTTCTTTTAATAAGAAGAATGGTTGAAAGAGGTGCTGGAACAGGATGAACAGTTTATCCTCCTTTATCATCAAATATTGCACATGGAGGATCTTCAGTTGATTTAGCTATTTTTAGTCTACATTTAGCTGGTATTTCTTCAATTTTAGGAGCTGTAAATTTTATTTCAACTGTAATTAATATACGATCAACTGGAATTTCATTTGATCGTATACCTTTATTTGTTTGATCAGTTGCTATTACAGCATTATTATTACTACTATCCTTACCAGTATTAGCAGGAGCTATTACAATACTTTTAACTGACCGAAACTTAAATACTTCCTTTTTTGACCCTGCTGGAGGTGGTGACCCAATTTTATACCAACATTTATTTTGATTTTTTGGTCATCCAGAAGTTTACATTTTAATTCTACCAGGATTTGGAATAATTTCTCATATTATTAGCCAAGAAAGAGGTAAAAAGGAAACATTTGGGACCCTTGGAATAATTTATGCTATAATAACAATTGGATTATTAGGGTTTGTTGTTTGAGCTCATCATATATTCACAGTAGGAATAGATGTTGATACTCGAGCATATTTTACATCAGCAACTATAATTATTGCTGTACCAACAGGTATTAAAATTTTTAGATGATTAGCTACTTTACATGGAACCCAAATTAATTATTCCCCTTCAATATTATGAGCTTTAGGATTTGTATTTTTATTTACAGTAGGAGGATTAACTGGAGTAATTTTAGCTAATTCATCAATTGATATTATTCTACATGATACTTATTATGTAGTTGCTCATTTTCATTATGTTCTTTCTATAGGAGCAGTATTTGCAATTATAGCAGGACTTATTCAATGATTCCCCTTATTTACAGGTTTAACTTTAAATGAAAATTTTCTAAAAATTCAATTTTTAGGAATATTTATTGGAGTAAATTTAACTTTCTTCCCACAACATTTCTTAGGGTTAGCAGGTATACCTCGACGATACTCAGATTACCCAGATGCATACACTACTTGAAATATAATTTCTTCAATTGGAAGATTAATTTCCCTAATCAGAATTATTTTTTTACTTTTTATTTTATGGGAAAGATTTACATCTATACGAAAAAGATTATCTTCTCTAAATTTATCATCTTCAATTGAATGATTGCAAAGCATACCACCTGCTGAACATAGTTATTCAGAATTACCTATACTATCAAATTTCTAATATGGCAGATTAGTGCAATGGATTTAAGCCTCATATATAAAGTTTATACTTTTTTTAGAAAATGGCAACATGAAAAACACTAACTATTCAAGATAGAGCTTCCCCATTAATAGAGCAACTAATATTCTTCCATGATCATACATTAATAATTTTATTAATAATTACTACTTTAGTAGGGTATATTATAGCTAGACTTTTTTTTAATAAATTCAATTATCGTTACCTTTTAGAAGGACAAATAATTGAATTAATCTGAACTATTTTACCAGCTATTACTTTAATTTTTATTGCTTTACCATCATTACGATTACTTTATCTTTTAGATGAAATTAATAACCCTTTGATTACAATTAAAACAATTGGACATCAATGATACTGATCATATGAATACACAGATTTTAAAAATATTGAATTTGATTCTTATATAATTCCTACAAATGAATTAAATAATTATAATTTTCGATTATTAGATGTTGATAATCGAATTGTTTTACCTTATAACTCTCAAATTCGTATATTAGTTACAGCTACTGATGTCTTACATTCTTGAACAATCCCATCTTTAAGTGTAAAAATTGATGCAACACCAGGACGACTTAATCAAATTAATTTTTTTATTAATCGTACTGGAATTTTCTTTGGTCAATGTTCAGAAATTTGCGGAGCAAATCATAGATTTATACCTATTGTTTTAGAAAGAATTTCTCCTAATTATTTTATTAAATGAATTAATAAAATAAGAGAAATTTAAGTTTAACCCATTAGGTGGCTGAAAGTAAGCAATGGTCTCTTAAACCATCCTATAGTAAACTCACACCTACTTCTAATGACCTGAGAATTTAGTTAAAGTTATAACATTAGATTGTCATTCTAAAATCATTAAAATTATTGATAATTCTTAATCCCACAAATATCACCAATAAATTGACTTAGATTATTCTTTATATTTATTATTATTTTTATAATTTTTAACTCTTTAAATTATTTTTGCTTTTTATATAATCCTAAAGTAAAAAAATTATTAAAGAAATCTTCTGTAATTCATTGAAAATGATAGTAAATTTATTTAGATCTTTTGATCCATCAACTAATATTTTTTCATTAAATTGACTTAGATCATTTTTAGGATTAATATTTATCCCTTCAATATATTGGTTAATTCCATCTCGATGAAATTACTTATGAATTAAAATTATTATAATTTTACATAATGAATTTAAAATTTTATTAGGAACTTCAATTAAAGGAAGAACATTAATTTTTATTTCATTATTTTCTATTATTGTATTTAATAATCTTTTAGGATTATTCCCTTATATTTTTACTAGGACAAGTCATTTAGTTATAACATTAGCTTTAAGTTTACCTTTATGGTTAAGTTTCATAATTTATGGTTGATTAAATAATACAATTCATATATTTGCTCACCTTGTTCCACAAGGAACTCCTCCAGTATTAATACCTTTTATAGTATTAATTGAATCAATTAGAAATATTATTCGACCTGGAACATTAGCAGTACGATTAGCTGCTAATATAATTGCTGGGCATTTATTATTAACTTTATTAGGAAATACAGGAAGATCATTAAATTTTTTATTAATTAATATTTTATTATTTACACAATTATTATTATTAATTTTAGAAAGAGCAGTTGCTATTATTCAATCTTATGTATTTGCAGTTTTAAGAACTTTATATTCTAGAGAAGTAAATTAATGCATTCATATAAAAATCACCCTTACCATTTAGTTGATATTAGTCCCTGACCTTTAATAGGGGCATTAGGAGCAATAATTACAATAATTGGTATTATTAAATGATTCCATATATTTAATAATACTTTATTTTTAATTGGAACTACTATTACAATATTAATTATATTCCAATGATGACGAGATATTTCTCGAGAAGGAACTTATCAAGGATTACATACTTATACAGTAACAATAGGATTACGATGAGGAATAATTTTATTTATTACTTCTGAAGTATTTTTTTTTATTAGGTTTTTTTGAGGATTTTTCCATAGAAGATTATCACCAACTATTGAATTAGGGTTATTATGACCCCCTTATGGAATTGAAACATTTAATCCAATACAAATTCCATTATTAAACACATTAATTTTGTTAACATCAGGATTAACAGTAACATGAGCTCATCATAGTTTAATAGAAAATAATTATACCCAAACAATACAAGGATTAACTTTAACTGTATTATTGGGAATTTATTTTAGTATACTACAAGGGTATGAATATTTAGAAGCTTCTTTTACTATTTCAGATGCTACTTATGGGGCATCATTTTTTATAGCAACTGGATTCCATGGTATTCATGTAATTATTGGTACAACTTTTTTATTAGTTTGTTTAATTCGACATTTTAATAATCATTTTTCATCGATTCATCATTTTGGATTTGAAGCAGCAGCATGATATTGACATTTTGTTGATGTAGTATGACTATTTTTATATATTTCAATTTATTGATGAGGTAGATAATAATTTATATAATATAAATATTATATTTGACTTCCAATCAAAAAATCTAATACTTTAATATTAGTATAAATAATCTTTTCAATAATAATAATAACTTCTATTATTTTTATAATTTCTTTTATTGTAATAATACTAGCTATAGTATTATCAAAAAAAACTTTTATAGATCGAGAAAAAAGTAGCCCATTTGAATGTGGGTTTGACCCAAAAAGTTCAGCTCGAATACCTTTTTCTTTGCAGTTTTTCCTAATTGCAGTCATTTTTTTAATTTTCGATGTAGAAATTACATTACTTATACCTTTTATTATAATTATAAAAATTTCTACTTTAAAAATTTATTTTTTTACCCTTATATTCTTTTTATTAATTTTAATTTTAGGGTTATACCATGAATGAAAACAAGGAGCTTTAAATTGAACAATTTAATAGGATAATAGTTAAGTATAACATTTAATTTGCATTTAAAAAGTATTGAATATTCAATTTATCTTAAAATAAGAAACAAAAAAATTGTGTTTAGTTTCGACCTAAAATTTTGGTGGTTAACATCCTTATTTTTAATTGAAACCAAAAAGAGGTAAATCACTGTTAATGATTAAATTGAATTATTAAAATTCCAATTAAAGAAATAAGGAATCCAAAGATAAGCTTCTAACTTAATTTTTTAGCGATGAAATTTCGTTATTATTTCTTTATTTATATAGTTTAAAAAAAACATTACATTTTCATTGTAAAATTAAGCTTATTACTACTTTATAAATATTACTTAAAAATAAATTTATTTCCTTAATATCTTCAATATTATGCTCTAAATATAAGCTATTTAAGTAAATCAATATAATTATTAAAATTACTATATAAATTACTATTAATAAAAAAAAAATTTTTAAATTATTAAAATAAATAAATTGACTAAATAAAGATAATTTTTTTATACTAAAAAAAATTTTTTGACTACCAAAATATTCAGATCATCCCTGATCAATATTTAAATAATAAATTTTTCCTAAACTTGTTAAATAAAAATTTATTCCAAAAGTTGATAAAATAGGTATATTCCATATAGAAGAAAAAAATAACCTTGATTTTAATATAAATAATGCTTTTACACTATAACTTAATGAAAATATTGAAAATTCAATACCCAATCATGCTCCTACAAATGTGACTAATAAAGCTATTAATTTTATTATTAATGGTAAGCAAATAAAATAAGGAGTAGGAAATATAATTCAACTTAATATTCTTCCTCCTATAATTACTAAAAAAATTAACCCAAATATTCCTTTTAATATAATCTTTCCATGATCTCTAACACTATTAACTACTAAAAAATTAAAATTTCCAATTATTGAATAATAAACTAATCGAAATCTATAACTTACTGTTAACCCTGTAGAAATAAAAAAAATAATATAAATAAAAATATTTAAATAATTTATAGATAAAATTTCCAAGATTAAATCCTTAGAGTAAAATCCTGCTAAAAAAGGAATACCACATAAAGATAAGTTTGAAATATTAAAAAAACAACAAGTTAAAGGTATTTGTTTAACTAACCTTCCTATAAATCGAATATCTTGACAATTACTTACACTATGAATAATACATCCTGCACATATAAATAAAGTAGCCTTAAATAAAGCATGACTTAATAAATGAAAAAAGCTTAAATTAAACTCCCCTAATGCTAAAATTCTTATTATTAATCCTAATTGACTTAATGTTGATAAAGCAATAATTTTCTTTAAATCAAATTCAAAATTAGCCCCTAATCCTGCTATAAATATAGTTATAGTACCAATAAACAATAAAATTAATATTAAATTTCTAGATAATGAATACCTAAATCGAATTAATAAATAAACTCCTGCTGTTACTAATGTAGAAGAATGCACTAATGCTGAAACCGGTGTTGGAGCAGCTATAGCTGCAGGTAATCAAGAAGAAAAAGGAATTTGAGCTCTTTTAGTTATAGCAGCTAATATTACTAATCCACTAATTAAAGCTATAGAATAGTCATTTTTTATAAATTCTAAATAAAAAATATAATTTCATCTACCATAATTAATTATTCAAGCAATACCTAATAATAAAGCAACATCTCCAATTCGATTAGTTAAAGCTGTTAATATACCAGCATTATATGATTTAATATTCTGATAATAAATAACTAAACAATAAGAAACTAATCCTAACCCATCCCATCCTAATAAAATTCTAATTAAATTAGGGCTAATAATTAATAATATTATTGAAAAAACAAATATAACAACTAATAAAATAAATCGATTTAAAGTTAAATCACCATATATATATTCTTTTCTATAATAAATAACTATAGATGAAATATATAAAACAAATCTTATAAATAATAAAGATATTCAATCAATTAAAATTACTATTATAATAGCTCTAGAATTAATTTCTAATAATTTATACTCAATAATAAATATTATTTCATTAATAATAAAATAAAGGCTACTAAAAAATAAAGAAATTCTAATAATAAAAAATAGTAAGAAATAAATTAAACATATTGAAATTATTTAAAGTAAATTATTACATCTTTGACATCACAAATCAAAATTTTTATTAAACTATTTAAATAAATTCATATAAAATATAATTCTCTTTTTAAAATTAATATATTTAACGGTAATCAATGTAATATTAATAATAAATATTCACGTATATTTCCATTAAAAAAAGAATATAAACCTGAATAAATAATACCATGTTGTGAATAAGAATATAAATATAATGAATAAACTGCTCTAAAAAAAGAAATAAATGCAATTATTATTATACATCAATAATTTCATCTAACTAAACTATTAATTAATATAATTTCTCCTAATAAATTAAAAGAAGGTGGAGCAGCTATATTTGATGAGCATAGTAAAAATCATCATAAAGATATACTTGGTATTAAATTAATTATTCCTTTATTTAAATATAATCTTCGTCTTATTAAACGTTCATAATTAATATTAGCTAAACAAAATAATCCTGAAGAACATAAACCATGAGCTAATATTATTCTTAAAACTCCATATAATCCTCAAATATTAAATGTTATTAACCCTCTTAAAACTAATCCTATATGAGCTACTGATGAATAAGCAATTAAAGATTTTATATCACTTTGTCGTAAACAAATCAATGAAACAATTACTCCTCCTAATAAAGAAATAATAATAATAATATAATTAAACTTACTATTAATTAATATAAAAATATTAATTAATCGTAATATACCATAACCTCCTAATTTTAATATAACACCAGCTAAAATTATAGACCCTGCAACTGGAGCCTCAACATGAGCTTTAGGTAATCATAAATGTACAAAATATATTGGTATTTTAACTAAAAATACAGCATTTATAAACATAAATAAAAAAATATTGTATAGTTTAGTATCTATTAAAAATAAATTTAATGAGTTATTGAAATTATAATACTTAAATATAAAAATTATTATAGGTAGTGAAGCGAATAATGTATAAAACAATAAATAAGATCCAGCTTGAATTCGTTCAGGTTGATACCCTCAACCAATAATTAATACTAATGTAGGGATTAACCTTATTTCAAAAAATAAATAAAATAAAAACAAATTTAATGAAGAAAAAGTTATAAATAATGAAAATATAAGTAATAAAATTATAAATAAAAATAAATTATAATAATTATTTTTATTAAAAACTTTTGATCTAGCTAAAATTATTAAAGAACAAATTCAAAATCTTAATAAAATTATTACATAACTTAATAAATCACATATAAAGTAATAAGATAAACTTTCAACTTGAAAATTAAACTTTAAATTAAGTAAAAATACAAATCTTATTAAAAAATATAAATACTGATTTAATCAATATTTTTTATTTAAAAATCTTAATGGGGTCATAAAAATTATTATAAAAATAAATTTTATCATAAAATTCTAAAAGTTTGAAAATAATCATTACCATGTGTTCGAATTAAAGAAACTAAAATAGACAACCCTAAAGCTCCTTCACATACACTTATAGTTAAAAAAATTATACAAAAATAATATTCAAAATTAAAATTTCTTAAATAAATAAATATTATAAAATATAATGCTAAAACAATAAACTCTAATCTTAATAATATTAATAATAAATGTTTACGCTTTAACCTAAATACTAATAAACCAGAAAAAAATATAATATAAGAAAAAATTAACATTAGAAAGTTTTAATAATTTAATAAAAATATTGGTCTTGTAAACCAAATATAAGATTTATTCTTTTAAAACTTCAGAGACAAAATAACCCTTTTATCCTTAATCTCCAAAATTAAAATTTTTTTTAAACTATTCTCTGATATCATTTTATTACTAAATTTTATATTATCATTAATATTTATATTCTTAAACCATCCTATAACAATAGGATTAACTTTATTGATTCAAACAATTACAATTTGTGTAATTACAGGAATATTAAACATTAATTTTTGATTTTCATATATTTTATTTTTAATTATAGTAGGAGGAATATTAGTACTATTTATTTACATAACTAGAATTGCTTCAAATGAGATATTTACTTATTCAAATAAAATTTTTATTTTAATAATTATTATAATTTTTTTATTAATTATTTCCATATTTTTTATTGATAATTTATTATTAAATTTTATTAATTTATATTTAGATAATTTATGATTTAATAACAAAAATAATAATTTAACTAAATATTTTAATTACCCCTCAATAAATTTAATTTTTTTTATAATTACTTACTTATTTATTACTTTAATTGCAGTAGTAAAAATTACAAAAATTGAATTTGGTCCTTTACGTCAAAAATTTTAATGAAAATACCTTTTCGTTTAAAATCCCCAATTATAAAAATTATAAATAATTCTTTAATTGATTTACCTACTCCATCAAATATCTCAGCATGATGAAATTTTGGATCATTATTAGGCTTATGTTTAGGAATTCAAATTATTACTGGAATTTTTTTAGCAATACATTATACAGCTCATGTAAATTTAGCTTTTAATAGAGTTGCTCATATTTGTCGAGATGTAAATTATGGTTGATTAATTCGAACTTTACATGCCAATGGAGCTTCTTTTTTCTTTATTTGTTTATATATTCATATTGGACGAGGAATCTACTATGGATCATATTATTATATTATTACTTGATTGGTAGGAGTAATTATTTTATTTCTAGTAATAGCAACTGCATTTTTAGGTTATGTTCTACCTTGAGGACAAATATCATTTTGAGGTGCAACTGTAATTACTAATCTACTTTCAGCTATTCCTTATTTAGGAATAGATATTGTTCAATGATTATGAGGTGGATTTGCTGTTGATAATGCAACATTAACACGATTTTTTACATTACATTTTCTTTTACCTTTTATTGTTGCAGCTATAGTAATAATTCATTTATTATTCCTACATCAAACAGGATCTAATAATCCTTTAGGAATTAATAGAAATACAGATAAAGTACCCTTTCATCCTTATTTTTCATTTAAAGATTTATTTGGATTTATTATTATAATTATACTGTTATCATTATTAACATTAATTAATCCTTATTTATTAGGAGATCCTGATAATTTTACCCCTGCTAATCCATTAGTAACTCCTATTCATATTCAACCTGAATGATATTTCCTTTTTGCTTATGCAATTTTACGATCTATTCCTAATAAATTAGGAGGAGTAATTGCTTTAGTTTTATCAATTATAATTTTAATTATTATACCTTTTTCAAATAAAAAAAAAA
>JAODGA020002985.1:0-10934 GCA_027574885.2 Drusilla canaliculata | reverse complement strand
CTCAAATGTTCTCGTTTACAATCACGCACAGCGAAGGTTGTTCAAAGCACAAGGATCTGACACTGCAAGTTTTAACCCACTCTCAATTTTAACCCAAGAGTCATAATCAGAGATGTTCACCGTGGTGTCAAAAAAAAGTGTTAAAAAATGGGAAATGAAAAATGCGCACGTTTTAATTCCAGTTTTACCCAGTTTTACCCACTTAGTGTTACTCTTAACATTGACTTCATTATGACATTATGACACTCTGAAAGAGGAGCTAGGGATAAGAGTAAAGAAGTGTTAAAGGAAATGTGTCTTAGGAAAGAAGTCTTAGGAAAAAGAACGTTGGTGTTTGCTAGTCTCCTGCCAAATGCTTCAATTAAACGATATTGACTCACTGACATGAACAGTAAGTGATAAACTTGCTGTATTTGCATGTCTTTAAGAACTGTATAAATTCGGCTTATTCTATGACATTGGTAGTTTTTTTAAAAGTAAAACTTCTTTAGATGCAGTACAAACTGCGCCAAAATAGAAAGTAAAAAATCGAAGCCACAAAACAAGCAACAATTCAATGGGCTTCTTTAATAGTCTAAATATATGTAAAAAACGGTGTTTGTAACAACATCTATAACTCAAGATCAACTGAACCATTTTTAGATATATTTTTCTGTTGCATATTTATATGCTTGAAGAAAGATCTGGTGTATTTAAACTCTGAAAAACTGTCAAAATCTATAAGTTGATTCTTCTAAACTCATGAGCAAAAAAGTCAGCATTATTTAAGAAATCACCAGAACCACCAATTGCTAATAGATCAACTAAAGCCTGTTTTTTTCAACAATGTAAACTATTTCCGGCTTTTTAGAGTAAAACTTCTTTAGTGGCAGTACAAACTGCTCCAGAAAATAGAACCCAATGAATTGTCGTTTGCTTTGTGACCTTGATGTTTAGGGCACAAAGCAAACAATAATTCGATGGGCTTCTTTAATAGTCTAAATATAAGTATAAAAGGAAAAGGTGTTTGTAACAACATCTATAACTTAAAAGCAACTGAACTAATTTTAGAACTAATTCTCTATTGCATATTTATAAGCTTGAGGAAAGATCTGGTGTATTTAAACTTAAAAAAACTGTCAAATAATGTAAGTTGATTTTTCTAAACTCATAAGCTAAACAGACGGTTCATTCTAAGAAATTGCTAGTTTGATTCGGTTTTGGCACCATTGAACCCCCAATTTCTAATAAATCAAATTTCCGGCTTTGTAGAGTAAAACTTCTTTAGCTGCAGTACAAACTGCGCCAGAATAGAAAGTATAAAATCAAGGCCACAAAGTTAACTACAATTCAATTGGGCCTTTTTAATAGTCTATATATGTGTATAAAAGGAAAAGGTGTTTGTAACAACATCTATAACTCAAGAACAAATAAACCAATTTTACAAATATTTCTCTATTATATATTCATTAGCTCGAGGAAGGATCTGGTGTATTTAAATGTAAAAAACTGTCAAAATCTGAACGCTGATTCTTCTAAATCTACGAACTAAAACACATCTGACGTCATATTAGTACTGTAAAATTTGCCAGAACAGCTAATTTTCTTATGAATCACACTTTTGTCATTTTGGTATCATAGAACAAATTTCCTTATGACCACACTCGTTTTTTCCGAATATGACTTTCCTTACAAACCAGTGCGAAGCAACCTGAAGCCAACAACCGTCCCCAACCTTCTAAAGCTTCACTGCCTCACCCGAATCAATCGATAAAAGATGTGACATTTTAAAAGTTCAGTTCAGCCGCCAGGCACACCGGCTTTTGTGCCCGATGGTTATAAATAACCACTATCGGTATTTCCATCAATATAGGTAAAAATAGCCATTTTTAAGACACACATGTGTGACTAATTAAAATTTGAGAGGTAATACACAAGCATCTGTCGTACAATATTTTAATTGAATCCCTTCTGTTGCAGGTTGGCCGCAGCGCAGGAAGCGGCGGCTCAGGCGGTGCAGCAGCAGGCGGGGGCGGGCGCAGCTGATAGAATGGGGGGTGTGAGGGAAGCGGGCGGCCAGGGGCCCAGCTCGCTCTTCCTGTTGTCCGACGAGAACTTCATCCGTAGATACACGCGCTTCATCATTGAGTGGCCATATCCTTTTTGTGCAACCATTTACAAACCAACACCAACATTACATCACTAGATGTCTCTTTCAATAATGTCTCACTTAAATCATATTTAGGTTATCCCACAAATTACTGATGAATATTCCTTAATTGATAATTTACTCCGTTTGAGTATGCCGTGCTTTCGACAATCATAGCAAACTGTGTGGTGCTGGCGCTGGAGGAACACCTGCCCAATCATGATAAGACTATGCTAGCACAAAAATTAGTAAGTCCCGTTACACTTAACCTCAAACACACTCTAGACCACTATAACTTGATTCCTTCATGTCTCTATAGGAAAATACAGAGGCATGGTTTCTAGGAATATTCTGTGTTGAAGCTTCGTTGAAGATTCTAGCCTTAGGTTTCGTTTTACATAGAGGATCATATCTCCGCAACATTTGGAACATTATGGATTTCTTTGTCGTGCTCACAGGGTAAGTCCACCCAACTTGTTACCATCCACCTAGGCTAAGATAATAACCTGATTTGATTTAGACATATATAGAGCCATGGATTGATGTGATCACACCAAAGACCTTGTAACCCTGTAATCATTCATTACCAAACGTTTGTCTGAATGAGGACTGAATGAATGAATGTATGAGTGTATTTGCGTAGAATGTTGTTTTGACAAAAATGAACCTAATTTTCCCCTCCACCCAGGTCGATGACCATTTTTGCCGAGGCGAACGTTGACGTTGATCTGCGGATGTTGAGGTCATTTCGCGTGTTGAGGCCGTTGAAGCTGGTGTCCAGGATCCCAAGTAAGGGGGGCTCCATCAATTCTGCCAAACACCTTAATTAGACCTAATTTTGTTGTTGTTGCGGATAGTTGGGATCCGTAGCGGATCTCCGTAGTTGGAACAGTGACACTGATCAACCAAGACTCAAAATATCTCCACCACACTCTTACACGTATCGCTCACACTCTCTATCTGTCTTCTCTCTTTGACCTGCCAGTATTCTCTATCTCTCTGTCTAGCTCATTTTCCTTCATATTTCAGTGGGCCCGCTGTAGCACAGAATAGATCTTTGATCGTATCTAGCAACATTTAGCATAAAACAGTATAACTGACTTACTGACCCGATTCCTTTCGATCCATCTCATTTTGGAAGTTTACTTTTATCCTATCCCGATAAGTACCCGTCAGTTTGTTTACGTTCTGCATCATGTGTAAGATCATGGGGTATCTATTAACTCTATTTGGTTCCATTTTTGGGGATGTTCTTTATTTTTGGTTCTTTCTTGTTTTTGGTAGGCCTTAGGGTAAACCTGTAAGAATGGAGGTTGTGCGTTGTTCTTAGTCGGTGTCTATATACATAACCTATACATATTCTCTCAGCCTTATATTCCCCCACCTCCGAAAAAGTTTTGAACATATCTCGTATTTGTGGCTCCAGCCTCTCTCTAGCTGCCGATTAATCAGGTGGCGTTGATTAATCCTGTGCGAGCTCCAAGCCAGTATGCATGTATTTTTTTGTAGATGGACAGTGCTCGATTGCATTTCATTGTAGTTCTATAAATATATATATATACTTAAGACAAACATAGCACGTGTTTAATTAACGATTGATTTGTTTCTGAATTGAGCAATTTTCTGAGAAAGTGAAAATCATTATGATGAGTGCAACCGAGAAAATTATTTTTGTACATACCGTATTGATTTCAAAATGGTGCTTATCCTTTTCGTACATGTTTCGAGAACTATCGATTTCGCATCAAAATCATGTTTGATTAATGATCGAATTGATTCGGTAAGCAGTGGCAGTAGACAGCGATAATTGTGATGGAAGCATTTCTTTCTCGGCGCAACTTTCCAAAAACTTTCGAAGCTATTCCCAACCTGACTTTTGCGACGCCATTATCGATTTTGCAATTATAATTAATTATGTCGCACGCAGGAAATTAATATTTCACTATCAGGGACACGCAGGCGCCATTTACACGTTGCGCATCGAGCATTGTTTATCATAACAAAAGAAATTTTTCCGAGCTAAATTCACGCGTCTTGATCTTGATTGAACAAAATTACTTCTATCCCAGTCTCCTCCAACTTTTGGTTGTTTTAAAGACGCTAGCTTTACAGGCGAGACAATGGCGACCATCTTTTGGATCCTAGTAACTTAGCACTTAGCGTTTTTCCAGGTTTACAGGTCCCTCAAAAATAACGTTGACATTCTAGGCTATTCTAGCTCAACGTCCAGTACATTAGTGTCTATGATTTCTAGTTGTAAACATATAGCGATTTGGAGTAGTTTTGCTGGAGGCTAGTATTTTGCAGGTTTCTAACGATGTTCCCTCAGGAAATCATAGCGGTGGACCTGCGCACGTTGCGCGCAATTCGAGTGCTAAGACCTCTCAAGCTAGTCTCTGGCATCCCTAGTAAGTAGATGTTTACAAACAAGTTTTCTGTTCAAAAACCCTTAATGTTCATCCAAACATCCTTTAGCTCGTATTCCAACGAATGAAAAAAAAAACCGATCCCCGGAAACAAATCGGAAACGACGCGTCTCTCAAAGATGTTCCAGCCAATAAACGAACAAATACTCTTCATAATGATTTGCAAATCAAAAAGAAAGTCAACACAATTCTTTATTAAATACGTACTTTACGTTTTAGTTGAGTAACAAGTAAACTTAGAAGACTTTTAGAAGTCTGTGTTTTTTGGAAGAGTCGATTGGGTCGATTGATGATGATGAGATGATTACGTTTTTTGGTATCAAACTAGTTGCACAACTCAACCCTTGTTCGTTATCTATTGATTTTCCAATTTTCTAGCAACCGTAAACGTTTTTTGATGCGATGACCGATTGTACAATTGTAGTGTTGTTCTCTACTCGTATTATTAATACTTAAACGTAGCGTTTCCCAGCGTTCAATTTTTGGGGGGGTTTACTGAGGCTCTGGGGAAAGAGGGCAAAATGGCCCCCATACCCAGATCTTCATCAAAAATCAAAAGAGCTTTGTTCTCTAAAGCTATTGGTTTCTAATGAACTGTAAAACCATTGTTTCATTCAAATTTCATTTACTTACAAAAGATGGGTAATTATGGGGATTCAAAAAAAAATGAATTGATACTTAGTAATTATTTAGTTAAAACACTTAAAAATTTGTATAAAGTATAAAGTAGTAAACCGAGTTTCTCTAATTGATTTAGTGACAAACCTAGTAACGCTTCGTAATTGAAACGCTTTTATTGATTACAACCTAGGTGGTAGTGTATTCAGAAGTCTGTGTTTCACGTGTGTGTAATTTACATATACCAATATACCAATAAACGACACCAACCGTTCCTCTTAACTTTGTGACTTGTGGTTCTGTTGTATTTTTGACACTAAACTGTAAAAATACAAACACTTTATAATTTTTTTAGTATCTGTAGTATTTGTGGGGATATTTGAATTGTGTATTTATAGTTCCATTAGTTCTTTAGTATATACTGCAAATGTGGAACTAGAAGGAACTATGAGTACATTGAAATAACTGAATGTATGGTTAACGCCTAAATGTGACTCTTCTAGGCCTACAAGTCGTGTTGAAGTCCATCATCAAAGCTATGGCTCCCTTGCTGCAGATCGGTTTGTTAGTATTGTTTGCCATCGTTATATTCGCGATCATTGGTTTAGAATTCTACTCGGGAGCGCTACACAGGACCTGTTATAGTCTCTATGATATAGGTGAGCTGATCATTTTTGAAGCACCATCAAATCCTTGAATGCACTCGTAAAAAATGCACCAAATAGAAAAATGATTTCTAAGAGTCTTAGAGACCTTTTAATAGTCGAAGAAATGTGAGCTCTAAAGAAGATCTGTGGATCATTGCATATGATTCAGCGAATCAGAGGCATTGTGCGCGATGCGGAGCGGAGATAAGCAATCCGGCAAAAAGCACCATAAATCTCGCGCAGCAGCAGCGGCTAACCGATTTCGGTCCGGGAGCTGCACTGCCGCCGCCGGCCGCTCTCACAACCGCCTCGGTCTTGCTCCTTTGGTTGTGTATCTACCCCCACCTCCATCAGCCTCGTGCCAACGCGCGCAAGAGCATCGAACCGTGAACGCAAAGGCGCGCATGTGTCGCCCTTACCACCCCCGTTCTCTATGGACTCCTCTCTCTCCACCCAACTCCTCTCTACCCGACCGGACCACTCGGACCCGGACTCCCAATGAGACCATGGCAGTGCGAGGGCGGCCCAAGGCATCGCGGAAACTTTCTTATCGCCATTATACTTGATTTAATTTGTTCTCTTTGCCCACCTATGCGCGCTCGCCCCGCACTCTGGTACAGATGAAATTATTAAGGAGGGCGACATGGCGGCGCCCTGCAACACCGATAATCAATCGCAGGCCGAGATTCAGGGGAGCAATTGGTGTCGCGATGGCAATTCCGTGTGTCTGGAGCGGTGGCAGGGTCCCAACCATGGCATCACCTCGTTCGACAACATCGGCTTTGCTATGCTCACCGTATTCCAGTGTATCACCATGGAGGGTTGGACGTCCATACTTTATTGGGTAATGACCAAACACTACAATGGTTACCAAAATCTGCATCAAGCAAATTCTATCAAGCAACTAGAAACTAGAATCTAAAATTGGTATCATGTCCTTAGATGAACGACGCAGTTGGAAGTTATTTCAATTGGATGTACTTTGTTCCGTTGATCGTGCTTGGTTCGTTCTTCATGCTCAACCTGGTTCTTGGTGTCCTCAGCGGGTAGGTTAATCGTGTTGATCATTCAATCAAGACAAAACCCCTTCCAAATTCCTCTTCTCTTGAATGGGTATATATTTATCTACTTTCCAATAGTGAGTTCTCTAACGAGCGCCTCCGAGTGGAGCGACGAGCTAATTTTCATAAGGTGCGCTCCAAACAGCAATTCCAACAATCATTGGAACGCTATCTGGAGTGGATCATGCGTTCAGGTGATCAATGTCGCCAAGCTAAACGCTAAACGCTTCACACCCAAAACTCCCATCATCTCCCACTAAACATAGATATAGGCTCTTGAAAGTAGATGTTGCTAAAGTATGCTAAACCTTCCCTCCCCAACACTAGAGAGTTTGCCAAGGAGAGAGAAAAAGTAGAGAATCGGCAGGAGTTTCTAAAACTACGCCGCGCTGCACAGCTTGAAAGAGAACTAAACGGCTACGTTCAGTGGATTTGCAAAGCAGGTACGCTTACAACTACAAAGCTTTGTAGACGCCGCAAACTTCAATTGCTCTCATTGGCAATCGCTTAAAATTTAATCGGCTTACAGAGGAAGTGATATTGGCTGAGGAACGAACCACCGAGGAGGAAAAGATGCATATTATGGAAGCTCGCCGACGTGCCGCCAAGAAGAAGAAGCTGAAAAAGATGGGCAAGAGTAAAAGCACTGACAC
The DNA here is from genome assembly GCA_027574885.2 of Drusilla canaliculata. NCBI lineage: Eukaryota > Metazoa > Arthropoda > Insecta > Coleoptera > Staphylinidae > Drusilla > Drusilla canaliculata. Next base: position 3,401 of record JAODGA020002985.1, on the reverse strand, counting down.
CGAGGAGGAGGAGCAGGAGGAAGAGCTGGGCGACGATGGTATGATCAATTTAATACTGCCCTTCGTGACTCACACTCTATTTGTCTTTTCTTACTTTCATTTCTCACTCTACCCCAACTCTCAAAAATTACAAAAAAATAGATTCAACCAGCAAGAAAAGAACTCCATTTAGTCATTTGGTTTTTACCTCCTTAATTTCTGCACCACTTTGTAACATATGTTCATCTTCTTGTCTTGCTCAATTATTGCTAGCAAATTAGCAGAACAATTAAGACCGGGTGGAAACAACGCGATATTAACTCTTTTTTGTTTTCAATGTGCACTAAACTGATGTCATGTTTTAATCCACAGTATTTCTTACAGAGTCTAAGAAAAAACTAAAAGGTATGCGGAACTGGTGGACACTACATTATTATGTAAAAATACTTAGAACTTGTTTAGTATGAACTATTTTAATCGTAATGATCGAGTCTCTGTAGCGCCTACTGCGGATAACTTTTCATTGTTTAAACTAGTTTTCTTTTTTACTACTAACTCTTAGTTCTTTAACTTAGTTGACTTGCTCACTAATCAAACTAACTTCTAAGTTGTTCGTTGCGTTCTTCTTTCGTTTGATTTCGAGGAGTGAACTAACAATAGTTTTGAAACTTGCACTGATTAGTTGATCTTAGCATAGTGTTGGCCATCTTGTCGTCTCCACGATGGCGACGCGCAAGATGGTGACGAGTTCTCTAGCTGCTTGTTGTATGATTTGATCATCTTTTTGTGTTGCCTGACGTCTAGTTTAGTCTTAGTTCTGCTGGGTGACTACTGGTTCACTCCTCACCCTTCGCAGATCTGTTTTTGTGTTCCTGTTTTTTGGTTACCTTAGAGTCAATCTATCAATCTACGCTTCTGGCTGAAACCACTCTCTCTATTCTCATTGGCGAGTAGTTGGATCACGTTGAGCCGTAAACGTAAGAGTAACCGATTGGAAATTGACATATTTTAACTCTAACTGAACTAGTCGAGACGTAGGTACAGACGTAGCTCTTCACATCCTGGGATCCTGAGATTCTGGAATCTTCGAATAGAGTTGATTTTTGACTAGAACACCTTTTTCTATCATAGTACCATTTTTGTAAAGTTGATTTGATTGCTGTAGCGTTTTTGATTTTGACTCACCATTTGTACGACTGTAAACATTTTTAGTCATTTGTGATCATAGATCATTAGATCATAGACCATAGTGTGACCTAGTCGACAGTACCAGTAGTTCATGAGTAGGTCGTGTTGATTTAGAATCTAAATTTTAAGAACACTGAAACACTAACACTGATGATTATGATATTGAAATTTTGAGTGCCCAATTGGCAGAACTTTGTGATTGGAATGATTGACTGATTGGCACCATGATTGCAAGTTTACCAGGTGGACCGCGGAAGCGCTTCGATTGAAGCAATCCGGGTCTGAACCTAATAGCATGGTGTCGATGTAAATGTCCTCTTTCTCTCTGTGTGTGTTTATTTCGGAATGCTGGGCACACATATATTGCAAATTGCTGACTGACGCCTAGGTCGCTGCTGCGGCTCGGGGGATCAACTTGCATGCTGAAGGTGGGCCCATTGGTTTGTTAGCAGGTTTTGGGCGCGCCGGCTACATGAAGACCCGGGCGCAAGGCCCGGGTGGTTGTGCGTCCTTTTGGCGAGCCGAGAAGCGCTTCCGGTTCGCCATCCGCCATGCGGTGAAGACGCAATGTTTCTATTGGTCGGTCATCGTCCTCGTCTTTTTCAACACTATCTGCGTGGCCGTTGAGTATCACGGTCAACCGCAATGGCTAACCGATTTTCTTTGTAAGTATACGCAGTAATTAAGAAGCACCCATGTCTATAGACCTAATTGGCTCATGTTTTAGATTACGCTGAATACTCATTCCTGGGTCTGTTCATGATGGAGATGTTCGTAAAAATGTACGCTCTTGGTCCGAGGATTTACTTCGAGTCGGCCTTCAATCGCTTCGACTGTGTGGTCATCTCCGGTTCGATCTTCGAGGTGGTGTGGTCGGAGGTCAAGGGCGGATCGTTCGGCCTCTCCGTGCTTAGAGCTCTAAGACTGTTGCGCATCTTCAAGGTGACCAAGTATTGGTCGTCGCTGAGGAATCTCGTCATCTCGCTGCTGAACTCCATGCGATCCATTATCTCGTTGCTGTTCCTGCTCTTCTTGTTCATTCTCATCTTTGCCCTGCTGGGTATGCAGCTCTTTGGTGGGCAGTTCAACTTCGATGATGGGACACCACCAACAAATTTCAACACCTTTCCTATTGCTTTGCTCACTGTGTTTCAAGTACGTACATAATCTTGAAGTCAAGGCGTAAACCTAAATTTGATATTTGTAGATCTTGACCGGTGAGGATTGGAACGAGGTGATGTACCAAGGCATCGAGGCATTGGGCGGTCACAAATCCGGCATGATCTACTCGCTCTACTTCATCATTCTCATGCTGTTTGGCAACTACACTTTGCTCAATGTGTTCTTGGCTATCGCCGTCGATAATTTAGCCAACGCCCAGGAACTCACAGCTGCCGAAGAGGAACAGGCTGAGGAGAATAAAGAGAAGCAAGCTCTGGAACTCGAGAAAGAAATGGAAGCCCTTCAGATGGAAGGTACTAACGCTATCTACGTCTATCCAACTCTACCCAATCAAGAATTAGCTCTACCAAATCTGCAATTCCTCTAATTCTAGGGATGCCCCGATTAGAGGGAGCTAGTTCGCCAACGCGCAGTCGAAAGAAGAAAGACGAGAAGCCGGAGGAAGAGGAGGAAATCGTCGGACCCAAACCTATGCTGCCATATTCTAGCATGTTCATACTTTCGCCCACAAATCCGTAAGAACTATCATTCTCAGACTTTCAAACTGATGTTAACCACCCAAATTAATCTCTCTTTTACAGTGTACGAAAAGGGGCACATTGGGTAGTTAATTTAAAATACTTCGACTTTTTTATCATGCTAGTGATATGCTTGAGTTCGATAGCGCTAGCGTGCGAGAATCCGGTCGAGGAACAGTCATCGTCAAACGCGTTCCTCGATCAGTTGGATTACGCGTTCACCACCGTGTTTGCAATCGAAATGTTCCTCAAGATCATCGATCTGGGGATCATCCTGCATCCGGGCGCGTATTTGCGCGAGTTCTGGAATCTGATGGACGCCGTCGTCGTTGTCTGCGCGCTCATCTCGCTCGGATTCAATCTCTCGTAAGTTGGCCGCTAGATCTAGAAGAACTAAACTTACTCTGGTTGAATTACAGGGGCAATAAAGCAAGTAATAATCTATCGACGATCAAATCGCTGCGAGTGCTTCGAGTGCTGAGACCTTTAAAAACAATTAAACGAGTGCCCAAATTAAAAGCAGTGTTTGACTGT
>JAODGA020002808.1:0-18279 GCA_027574885.2 Drusilla canaliculata | reverse complement strand
GTTGGGTTAGGTTGGGTTAGGTTGGGTTAGGTTGGGTAAGGTTGGGTTAGGTTGGGTTAGGTTGGGTTAGGTTGGGTTAGGTTTGGTTAGGTTGGGTTAGGGTGGGTTAGGTTGGGTTAAGTTGAGTTAGGTTGGGTTAGGTTTGGATAGGTTGGGTTAGGTTAGGTTAGGTTAGGTTGAGTTAGATTGAATTAAGTTAGTTTGGATTGGGTTGGGTTAGATTGGAGTAGGCTTGTTAAGTTGAGTTTATTTGAGTTAGGTTAAATAAGGTTGGCTTTGACAATGTTTCTATAAACTACGCCAGGTAAAGTTAGATTGGGTTAGGTTAGGTTAGTTAGGTTAGATTGTTTAGGCTAGGTTAGATTGAGTTAGGTTCGGTTCAAATAAATTTAAATCAAATATTTTAGATTGAAATAGATTTCTTTGCTTTGAGTTGCGTAATATAGGATTCGGTAAGAAGAAAACAACTGGAGTTAAGTCGGAATTGGAATAAATGTTGATATATTATATGCGGTTAGGATAATCTACTTTAGCGAACATTACGATGTTTTGAAGTTAAACCCAGATCCTACTTATGTAGAGTTTGTGTGCGGATTGAAGTATGGATGGGTATATAAATATTATTACTATTTCAACATTATGTCAAAATATAGTAGACATTAGTTTCGGAATGGTTTAACTTTATTCGTGAATTGGTTAACCTGCTATTAGTATAAGTTACCTTGTGATGTTTCTATGGTAAATCTTTGAAAAAAGTATCAAAAATTAATTTCACTTAAATGTTCGTACTTTATGTAAATCCAGACTCCAACTGCAGTTTATAGGATTGGCAAAAGAGATAAATATTAAGACGACCAAAAAAAGCAGCGCGCGCCGCGATTCAGCGCATTATAATTCACCTTTTACGCCGATCCTAAACGAGAGATACCTGCGCATGAAGACGTATTATTTTAACGATTGTCCGAGAGCACGTTAGCTTGCATCAGCCACACCGGGCGTAATGCTTTATGCCTTTTATTGAAAACGTAAATGACATCGGAGCCCGATGTGACCAAGCGTGGCTTGCTCGCGGGTAGCGCGCGCTGCCGGATGGTCACACAGCCGAATTAAGCACCGACGCACGGGTTTTATATCGACAATAAAACCAGCGCAAACGCTCCTCTCGCCATTGTGGGGCTGGCGTGTATCTTTATTATTTCAAATGTGATGACTCTCTCGCTCGGCGCGCGGTAGTATCAGCGCGCATCGCTGTTGCGGAGTTGGCGACGCGTCGCCATCAACAATGCACGAGGAAGAGACGACGGCGACGATGTCGTCAAACCGATACACGTCTACGTGCCGAGTCGATATATAAGGCAATGAAAACGCGTTAAAAATCGAATTGCCGTCGTAAAACGTGCACATTTAGAAATAAATTAATATGTTAGCTTGCACAAGCGCAGTGTCGTCGGTGTTTATGAAGAGTCGTGATAGAACAGGGAGATGATGTGAAATTTTGTAGCTCGCTTTAGTTTTGCTAGTGCTCATGCTGTTACTGTATGCGTGGAATTTGCTTCAAAGTAATTGTCGCTTAATTTGTCGCTGGGGACAGATTTATGTGCACTTTAACAACTTTGTGGTGCTTTCGGGTTTTGGTTGCCGGGCTTCGGATTGGGAGTTGTTCTCTGCTCGGTGCGGATCGTCGACGACGACGACAACGACGGCACGATGCGGACAACATTCCATGATTGCGATTGCCTTGTTTATGCGCGCCTTGTAAAATCCTTGTTGTGTCGACGTTATCGACCTACAAGTATCCGTGCACCTCATAAATTTCGAGCTACCATTAATTTGGGGAGAGAAAAGGCGTTTTGTTATTTTTCTCATGCAAAGTCTTCCAAATTATCGAGGTTTAGGTTACGTATGTTTAAACAGATTTTTTGTGTTTTAAAGCTAAGTTATAACAGAAGTGGATGTATAAGAGAAGATGATGCTAGGTTGAAGCTATGCTACAATAATCCCGATTAAACCTAGATTAAGTAAGGATAATCTAAAATGTTGCTATGTTGTAGATAAGGTTTGAATATACTAAACGTAACATTGTAGTACATTAAAGGTAGGTTATTCGAAAGGTTCAATAAGATTAGGTTAATTTTGGTTATTAGATAAGAAACTGGTCCACATTAAGAATCAGATTGACTATAATTTGGTATTAATAGATATTCATATATTATTAATATATAAACAAGTCTAAATAGATTAGACAAAAATAGTTTGAGTATTTGCTAGATTAGGTTAGGTTAGGTTAGGTTGTTTTGAAATATGTTTAGATTAGATAAAATTAGGTTAAAATAAACTTTTGCAAATAAACTTGTTGTTAACTTAAGTTGAGCCAACAACGATACCAATTAATGTTGAGTTCTTCATTCTTTTGAAATAGCAGTCAACTTTTCTACATCTAGGATATGATAATAGAAAAATTAAGAAGCAATTAATAAATAAATTTTGTTTATATTAACCTAGGCGGTATTAAAGTTAGGTTCAATCTGGTTAAGTTAGGTTTTAACAAATCTCTAAATTATTAAAACAAGAAAAAATAAATTAAAAGAAAATTATAATAAGTAAATTTTATGTTACCATAGAGTAAAGGTATTACGTGCTACACTACCTTCTTACCTTGTACCCTTGTCAAGAGTACCTGAAAAAAAAAGACGATCTCTCTTTCTCCTCACAACCGACGCTACTTCGACCTGATTGAGACACTATGGTAATATATTACAACGATAAAGGACATAATCCCGCTTTACAGAAGACGCGCTGTGTTCACACTCATGTTACATTTACATAACCGGAATGTAGATACACTCGTCCCCCGAAAACACGCAGAACTGTATTATTTTAATTCTGTCCCTTTTATAACAAAACTCTCCAGAAATCATTCACTACATTAAATGTAGTAGAAACTAGCAATTTTTTTACGAGCCTCTTAGCTACTCGTGTCGATTAATATGTCTTCCAAGCATGGCCATAAAAAACATACCAAATGGAACATAAAATTCATAATGTGACCTTAATTCGGCAAAATTCGAAAGCAACATCGCCAAAATCGATTATAGTTTGTCATGTTGTATATCACTGAAGACTAATCACTTCCTTGTTATGAATACACCAATTAATTCGCAGTCAAACAAAAAATATTAGAACACTTAAACATTTGATATTGTATTGGCAGTGTATATATAATATTAGCAGCAAACTCTTCAACGTGCGCATGCGCATACTTCTATGTAGCCTAATTATGTTCAGTATCCTAGGATTTAGTTCGATTTCCAATCGCCTTCGAGGACTTAAGTCAGCGTTACACGACATACTTGATAAGAGTTATGAACACACGAAGCGCGCGCGGCAATAAAAAACCTCGTTTTATGTGTTTATTTGTAAGTGTTTTGTAAGTGTATCTGTCCAGTTTGTAGACCATCTTAAGGTTTATTGGCTGGCGCTGCAGACCTACAGGGTGATTCTAAAAACTAAAAAACCACGTGTTAGAAAACGTCTTAATACGGTTTTAGACTGCGTTGAATAAATTCTACATATTTTAATCGACGTAATTTAATGTGTCAATAAAAAATTACGGACGCACCCAATGATGATAATGAAGACGCTGTAAAAGGAAGTTGTCTACCTGCAGCATAATAAATTTACGTACGCACAACAAACGCCTAAAGCTGTAAAGTTTTTAAAGTTTATAGAGGTTTACATCTTAACGAAGTAGAAAAAGAAACGTTGTAGGTTTTCAATAAAATTTTATTTGTGTAATTGATTTATATTCATTTATATTCATGTATTTCCATGTGTTTCTCAAGTATTAAAGTTTTACATAAATCGGAATTCTTTTCTGTTTTTACCTACTAATTTCGATAATAGGTAACAAAGATGTAATTTTTATAATTTATAATCTGTATTTGTTTCATTATTCATTTGAAGTCAAGTGCTTTAAGTTGTAAGAGATTTAGCTTTATAAAAACCTGATTGAATTTATAGAATTGCATATTTCAGAATAGAGAAGATCGTGCGTGATGATAATGACAAGAAGGTTGCCTATAATTTAATAATTTATTTATCTATACAATAGTTGAGTCTTCAGAAGAAATGTATTTCTTGAAAGAGAGGCTTTTCGAATGAAATTACACTAAAACTTGCGCGTATTTCCCATTTTCCGGCACATTGATTGGTGTGGAACTGTTATAAATATATTTACAATCTTATTAATTAACACTTACTTAGTTATTTGCTAAGTTTATGTCCTGCTTTGGTTGCTCTTGATGAGTGTTTCTTTAAATGCACAATTACACTTTTTCACTATTATTTTTAACGTTTTTCAACTGTTTCTCAGATTGGTGATGTTTTTAAATGGTGATGTTTTACGTTTAATCACGATCGTGCATTGTCAATTGAAGCGGTTGTTCCTTCTCCTTCCGGTTGTCTTTTGGTGAGTCAACAACGTCGACCGGTGACGAGGAACGAGAGCGATGATCGCGCAGATCCTCGCAGTCGGACTCGTCGTTGACGTTGATCTCCTCGTCGGAGTCGGTCATGTAGCCGCCGAGGCGGTGAATGTCCGCCAGCGTGTTGTTGGGGCCGAACGCCTTGAACGCGCTATTCTCGCCGCCCATCTGCAGCAGGAGCGCGGAGGTGTGGTGCGGCGGCGGCGGCGGTGGCGCACCGCCGGCGCGATGCGTGGTACGCGGCGAGCCAGGGGTGGAAGCCGCGTTGTAGTGCGGTGATGGCGTCAACCGGCCGCCGTACATCGAGGAGCCGCCCCCCGCTGCTGCTGCCGCCGCCGCCGCCGAGGACGGTGACGCCCGCTTGAGCAGATTCATGCGCTGGTGGCGGCGCCATTTCGCACGCCTGTTGGAAAACCACACCTGACGGTTAACGACTCATTAGTATGCGGCTATTTAGTTTCCATAGTAGTTTACACAAAGTAATAAATTATAACCCAACATAAGTTAAGCAATCTTTACTTTGTTAAATGCTACATTAATCAAAGAATAACAATGTGTAAAGAACCTACCTGCACTCTAGCTTCGGATAAGGAAGTCTTTGAAGCAAGTCTTTCCCGAGTTGAGACACAAGGATAATGGGACTTCTCAAACTCCTTCTCAAGTTCCTCCAATTGATCCGGGCTAAACGTGGTTCGATTTCGCCGGAACTTAGGTTGTTCGGAACCATCCAGACTGGAATCGTCCTTGTCCAAACCAGGTGGGGAGTTGAGCAATCGATGGTCTTGATGTGGAGACGCAGATGACCCTGGTGATCCCGCCATTGCCGACGAATTTCCACTACCCGGTGGTTGCAATCCCAAAGGACCATTCGGCCATAATGGATTATGCCAAGGGAAAGCAGCCGCCGCAGCATACGGATGAGGATGGTACAGGCCATAACCAGCAGCTCGTGCAAACTCAGCTGCTGCTCTCTCCGCTGCTCGATTACGAAGAATCCGATTGATGCTACTCACAGATGGCGCTGTTGCATTCGTGCAAACACCTTCAACAACAAAGAACAAACAATACCATAAGGTGTGGTCCGTCCAAAATGAAAATGAAGACATCTCGAAAACCGTTACCACCATCCGTACAATCAGCTCCCATTTAGTTAGGCCGATTGTTTCGATGTTGATAAATGATTCGATTGAATAGATCTCAATGGAATATGCGGGTGTTTATAAAAAATGTTGGTATGTTTAAATGCGTTCCACCGCGATGCGTTTAGGTAGTGCTTCAAAGTGGTATAAATCATCGCAGGATACGCACTCCGGCTGTCTTCTATGCCGACTTGTAGATTGCTGCGAGGCAATCTCGGAAATCTGAGAGCCCACCGTGCGTAATTACACGGTGACCGATGGATGATTAATAATTGTGTATTCATCATGCGCGAGCCAACATTGATCATAATCACGCCGCAGCCCGCGAGTCTTCCATTCAGGCCGGAGGAGTGGAAACGTCTGCGCCCGTCTGACGAGGAGCGCGCTGGAATTCTACGGTTGTCCCTTCGCGCAACTTCTTCGATTCGTATGCGTCGCGCGGTGTGTGTGATTTATCTACGCATTAATTCAATCGCCAGGTTATTGGATATTACTACATGCACATGCGTTGCTTAAGAGTGGTAAGCGTGTTCGGATCAATGCGCTATCAATAACCGATTTGTTACGCGATACGAGCTAAAGCACCAAAAATTCCAACAACGACGTGTTAGAATTAGTTCCGATTGTTGTATGCTAATCAGAAAAATTAAACATTTAAGATTACATTAGATTTTTCTAATCATACTTCCGTTACAACTATCAATTTATTTCATTACAATGTATTTACTCGTAATTGGCCCAAGAAGTTCCCAGTTTGGACTTAAAAATGTTTAGGATTAGTTGAATTAGGGTAGATTAAATTAGGTTAGGTCGCGCTGGGTTAACATTAAATTAAAGTACAATTTGCTTAGAAGATGTTGGGGTTAGATAAGATCTAATTCTAATCAATCTTGTTAGAATAAGATGATGTTTCACCTGAACTTACAACTAGACTAATGTAAGTCAAATTGAGCTTCAATAAAATTGAACTTGAATTCACACCAAGTAAATATGTAAACCTGATGTCCCGACAGTTCCTGAATGGTTTCTCTGGCATGTAAGTTGGAAGCAAACTTAGTGTAACAAAGTCGATAATTGAATGGAATTAATAAAGAACTCTGTTTGCTGCTCGCGGAAGTGTGTCTAATCGCGCTAATAGAATTACGTGCATGTCGCCGTTCGTGCGCGGCCGCTGTTCGCACCTTCGTGCGCGTTGCGCATGCCCACGGCGCTGAGTCGCGCCGCGCTCCCCTGCAGAGTGCGCCGACTACCCGATACGCGGCGCTACGAGTACCGCACGACGGGGCGCAGCATCGTAACAAGACAGCATGTGGTGCTAATGCCTCCTCGCAATGCGGACAACATCCGCAAATTACATTCCAAACGAAAATGTGCTCACCTTCAGAGATCAGTCGCTCTCGAATCTCCCAGGCGAATATTGTCGGGTTCTCCCGTTTGTACTGCTCGATCTTGGAGACGACTGCAGGTGTCGCCACCTTCGGTTTACTACCGCCAATCAAGCCTGGTGGTCGTAGGGTACCTGCAAAAGTTAATAAGAACTATTTTTAGATCTGTTTTGTCTAGATAGACGTATGGAGACAAAGAAAGAGAATAACCAAGTGAAGCCCTTTGAAGGTTTTATTGTTTTCTGTCATGGCCAAACTAGTGGCGAGGAAGTTTAGATCGCATGTCGCCTGCCTGACGAGAACGCGATGGCGTGATGGCCGTGCGTGCGTTAATTTTTGTGCATGCGCGCGTATTGTTGTTTTGTGTGGCATGTTCAAGAACAAGTTGAAGCAAATCCACGCGTTTGCTGAAGCTATCAAATTCTCTCTTGTATCTTCTTCCATCCTCCGTGTATTTGCACATTTTCTCTGTTGTAGGTACTACTCGACAACTTCGACGTGCCAACAAAAAATCACAAACGTAACCTAAGACCCTAGCAACTTCTCCTATTTGTCCCCTACTAGAATGTTGCTTTTCTCACGGAACATGGTAAATCGTCTGCGGATCATTAAAATACGGAACAACTTTATTGGCAGACACTTTCGTTTATACCGCTTTTTTAATTGCGCGTTGAAAGTGACAAACAATTCGTCGATATCATTATGTATTTTATGATTGTGTGTGCGGAGTGATTTGGGATGAGATCCTCGCGGTCGTTTAATGCGGCGATGGTTGGTTTAACGCGTTTTTTAACGCCATCCAGCGCATCCTAATTGACGTTTGATAATGAACACGTTTAATGTCGCACTCGGACATGCGTTGCCATTGAGCAGGCGCGAAAGGAAGTCGTAAATATAAAAAGCTCTTAATGTGTCTGCGCTTATCAGAAGGTGATGCCTAGATTCGTATTTTATTGCCGCGAGAAGATGTCTCAATCAAAGTGAATTAAAATTAACAACAAAAACACCAGCTTATTCACAACTTGCAACATAACCATAACATGCTTATGTTAGACTTATATGATATTATATGTTAAAACTAGGTTTATCTCAAGTTAGCATAGGTTCGATTTGATTTTTATGTGGTTATGGTAGAGTCTACTTTACTTTGTTTGGTTAGATCAAGTTAGGTGTGATTTGTCTGAGGCAGTTTTAGATTTATGGTCTTGTTACGGTACATTAAATTAGGATTTGTTTGATTAGGTTACTCTAGGTAAGGTTTATCCAGTTCTATACTGATTTAAATTAGGGCAGACCAAATGTAATTGCTTCTACATCATGTAAAATTGGTTTACACTAAATTGACTCTAAGTTAGGTTTTATTCGGGTTAAAGTAGACTGGACTCCAATGACGTTAGGTTAGGTCTGTTCTATGTTAGGTTTCATTCAAGGTATGGTATATTATATTTATGTTGAATTCGTTTAACTTAGATTAAATTTAGTTCTATTAAATCAGGATTGTTCCTAACAACTAGAGTTATTCTAAACCACTATCAAAATTGATCTAGGTATGATTTGGATAAACTTAAGTTATTCTATGTACGCTAGGTTATAGACTTAGGTTAAGCCAACTTAGGTTAGGTGAGGAATACCTAGAGAACGCTTAAATTAAGTTTTATTCTTACATAGCCCAATGCAGACTTAACTTATGTACGTTTTACTATTTTTGAAGTTTCTTGTGGTATTAGCAGATCACGAATGTTCTTCTAATAACCACGGGTCATCTATTTGGTTAGGGTCGGTTAGTCTTAACCATAATTTGTACTTCTATAGCATTTTGCACGACCCTCCACTAACATTTTTTTGTCTTCTAATGGAAATGAATGTATTCTTTTTTTATGATGGCTGGTGTACATGTGCGAGTGGTTTCATTCATTCATTCATCGCAACCGAGTCAATTTTCAATATTATGCCCACATGCAACATAAATAGCACCTCAATGATACGCTTGATTGTCCATTTAGATGAATGCCTTTCAGTGTTTCAGGGGTTCGCGTGTGACCGCCGCGCCGCACGAGAACCACTTGCATGTCGCATCCGCGCCGAGAGAGAGACGCATTCGAAGTCGGAGAAAAGTCCGTCGAGCGCTGCGGGCGTTTAAGCTACTTGGAAACCGACGCCGCTGCGGCCCCATGCGAGCCGATAATAATTAACCGTTTCGTAATCCTTTAGGAGTCGCTTTGCTGCGTTCCTCTCCCGAGGACATTCTCGATAAGACCAACAAAAATTCAACCACGTTTTTAGCTTATTATATTATTATGCGTCTTGCTTGAACGTGGGTAGCTTGCATTTCAACGTAACCTCATTGCTACTAAGATAAAACCACCGTAGCTGTTTCTATAAACATGTCATAACCTAAGCATCTAAACAAACATTATCGTTTCAGCTATGACAATATGTAATTTGTATTGGCAAGTTTTGTGTAAGATATTAGTGTTTGTGTAATACTTATCTAATTATTTTGATCTAGTTTGGATTAAAAATGATTTCATTATGTTTTGGCCAATAACATATTCTTGTTATATGTATTATTAGCTGACCCAGCAAACTTCCTACCACCTCAGAAGACATATATATTGTGTTACGTTATTAACTGCTTTGTCAGATTTTTTAAAGATAAAGTAACTAGTGTTAATTTCAATACTATAGAGAGGTGTCTATATCCCAACGAAATAAGGTTAAGTAAGGTTACTTAAGGTTAAGTTAGGTCAAGTTAGGTTAAATTAGGTTAGGTTAGGTCAAGTTAGGTTAAATTAGGTTAGGTTAGGTTAAGTTAGGTTAAGTTAGGTTAGGTTGGACTAGGTTGGATTAGGTTAGGTTAGGTTAGGTTAGGTTAGGTTAGGTTAGGTTAGGTTAGGTTAGGTTAGATTAGGTTAGGTTGGGTCAGATTAGATTAGGTTAGGTTAGATCCATTAAAAAATGCACAATAGATCTTAATGAAATTATTAATCAAAAACCAATAATAAAATTCATATTTGAAGAAAACAACGTTTTTGACGTTTAATCACTACATTAACAAAGTTAAAAACACTATGACACGGTGTCAAAATGAATACAAAATTTGTTAACATATAGAAGAGCAAAGGAGAAAAGAAAAAGTCCCTAGAACACAAAGAAAAGATTGAATGATGAAGAAGAAATACGAACAAAATATAGAAACAACAAAATATAATAACAATGAAATTATGTAATTCAAACATAACAATAAAGAAAAAATAAAAATCTTGAGAACATCTAAAATGGGAAGAGTGCAAATGGAAGAAAAAGAAGATCAAATGGAAAGATCCTCCAAATAGCAAAAATCTAACAGAACTGAAAAGGAACAATTCTAACACAAAAAGCGTATATTGAAAGACTACAGGTCATTGTAAACCAATGTAGTAAATTATAATCCAAAGTAACCTCAAATAACGTCACCTAATATAATTCCAAATATAAATCCATAACCTTATGACATGGTTATACAAACATTATCTATACAAACATTACTGTTCTTCAAATCTAACAAAATGCCATTTGTTTTGACAACCCCCGATTAGCATCAGTTTATTGTTAATATAAGGGTTCTACTGTTATAATGCTTCAACAGTTTTACGGTTATACTAAATTATTGATTCGATGCAACTGATGAAAAATGACTGATATCAAGTTTCTAGCAGTGTTTGTTCTCTTGATGTGCGTTTAGATATAACAACCGAGTGTGTAATACCATCCTGTCAAAATTAAAGCGAGTGTGCTACCCTTTTATTTGCCCGTCAATGGTGCATTTCAGAGCTGCAGAATGCTGACGTTGCGCTGTCCTGTTGGAGGACAAAATTACAATTTGCAAAACGTACTATGCGATTCAGTCGAACGCTGGCTGCGCGAGCCACGAGCGCAGTAGCACCGCACTCATTATACCGTTTTCCGCCGCTCGCAAGGTTAGCAGCCAAACTTCTAACGCGCAAACAACATGCGATGAAACGCACTTGCGCACACACACACAAACACACACACACACACTCACAAAATGGCCGCCAACGGCACATCCATAGCCGCACCATGGTGGCGGGAGGACGGGCAGCATGCGCGGCGTGCTCGTGCGCACGCCGCATTCAATAAAATCTAATAACCGACATTATCGTATCGCATTTATGATGCCCGGATTATTTATTTAAGGCCCCGCGCCGACAGTTTCGCCAGTGTGCTGGCGCACCGACTGTAATTTGCCTCCCTCCCCACCCAGCGCGGCGCTGCATACACACGCTAATTATCACGTGCGATAGCGCTCGTAAATTACCCGCAGCGCTGTCCTCGCGAATCCTAATTAGATTAGCGCTCGGAATTAGTATTTCATGTTCACTGAGGATATCGATTCAATAATTTCGTCAATTATCGTAGCGCCAGCGTGTGCATAAATTGCGCTTCAGCTTCGGCTACAGATTGGCTTTCCATAACTTTTACCCGAACGCAGCGCGGGAAAAGTTATGATTGCGGCCGGATCGGATGATGTATCGAGCGCCGGTGAATAAAGTTATAATTACCGACTTGGGAGTCGAGCCGAGGGTCGAGTTACAGCCGCGCACACAAATTCATAGTTGGACGGCGAATTTTCAACAATGTTTCTATTGTAAATTGTTAACTTCGACGCTGGAGTTTCCAGTTCGGCCTAACCGATAATTACGTTATGTTTTACGATGACCTGTGCGCAGGGCGATGCTTTCCTGATCAACAATTTATGCTCGGTTATCATGAGCTTTGTAATGGTTCGTATAAACTGGAAAGTGTCATAAATTACCTACTTCTTTTTTAAATGCAGCAAATTTTTGAAAACTATAGTGTTTATTTTGTTTGAACTTAGAGACGTATGAAATAAAAACTAAATAAAACATTTCCACCAATATTTAACAATATGGAGAAGAGCAGGACTGAAAGTTACCAATGTAAGTTGTTCCGATTAAAATATCTTACTTAGAATAAGAGATAAATTATGTACTAAAAACGTTGTAAAATGTACAGCTCCAGCACACCAACGGCAGCTATTAAAATTTTGCAACTGACGCCATCTCTATTAGAAATATTTTTCGGCATTTCTTGCAAACTTGAGTAATAAACATTCCGTTTTTTGTGATTTCATATTAGGATATAATTAATATTTGGATATAATACGCAAAATCCGTTTGTTTATTACATCCTAACATCCAATTTGATAGCATGACAACATTGTTGTTAGGGCTAGATGTTTCTTTTTGTTGGGCATGTTATTACCACTTCATCTTCCACGTTGTCTGCTAAAATGATCTCTAAAATTCACGTTCAGGCGAAGAATGGGTTTATTGTATAGAATGTACAATTTAGAATCATTCTAGATAGGTCAAAAACAAAAACGTTTTTGTCTGAATTATGATTTTAATGAACCTGTTAATGATTGATAAGATTCATATTTCATATGATAGAAGACTGGTAATTAATACAGGAAAAAGTTTCCATAAATAAGCCAAATGCATTTTCTCAAATTATATATCTTACAAATCATATAACATAAGTGAAAGACTGTGTTAATACCAAAGTTACACCTATAAGTCAATTGTAATATTGCAATACTAATGTTTAAGCCAACCTTTGCTATCAAAATTTGATGATAGTAAAACACGTAACTTTTAGCCTCTCTTCCCCATACTTGTATAGTCATTGAAAATGTATATAACTTTTCAACTTAAAAATATAAACTTCTACTACAAGCTCTTGAAGTCATGAATAAGAGACAAAGCAATTAGTACCTACTTGTTGACATGACTGTAACCCTTCTAGTTGCCTATAGTAAATTCCATAAGAACCTTCTTAATTAATGTTAATGTTACTTATCGTCCATATTCTGAACACATTTAAACAACAACTTTTTGCTCTATGAAATAGCTATTTAAAATTTGGCTGTTTTTTTCACTCAATAAATATTTTTTTAATATACTAGTAATTGAGTAAATTTACTATAAATATTCTTGCAAATTTTGAAATAAATCTGTTGAATAAAACTTAAGATATAAAGATATTTAATTTAAAAGTTGTTATACTAACAAAAAGATGCAATAACTTATAAAATTTCCTTTGTTATATCTTTTTAAATGTCTAAACCCTCTTAAAATGGACTAAAATCCAAACAATTTGTAAAATTTATCGAATACATTAATAAATGTAATAACATTTCGACCCTTTTATTCTCTGCTTATAAACACCACATGTTTCCAGTCAAATTTATGTCTTACTACGATGTTAATAGGCATTCCATAAAACAATAATCGTTTGAAGCCAGCATGTAAATGCAGAACTCTTGTTTTTGCCAACATACCAGCATTAGTTCGCAAAAAGACCAATAAAATATACGTGAAATCTAGATAAAAACGTTTAGCGACATCTATTAGAGTATAGTTTATGCGATCGTGCATTTCCATTTCTTGCGTTTCAATTTTCTGCTAATAGCCGTGAATTAAATGGAAAGTTATAGTTATCGGCTTGATGCGGTGGCTGGTCCAATGCTGGCCGATCAATTAATCGATTAATTTAACGCTCGCGCTAATCAACACACGGCTCGTAAACTTGGACATGTTATAATCCGCACCCGACGCGTTATTTCCCACTGTGCAACGGCAACAAACCGCAAATAATTAATGAATACCGACATACATATAATGAATAGTAAATACGTACATATGAATAGTAATATCGACGTTCCAGCAGCCAGCGCAAGCTTCTAATGCAAGTAAATGTTTACTTTCGCACCATTCGGTGCACAAGAGGGTATAAATATATGCTGTTTACGAGCAATTATTTAGGATTTTGCGTTTTTGTAGATTTGCGATAAAACGGTGTTAATTATGTGTAAACTATGAATAAATTGATTAAACTAGTGCTACCCTCTCTATTATTCAAGGTGCAAAATCTTACATTGTAACAGATTATTCAAAACACGTGCAATGAACGATTTTATTGCTATTAATATTCATTAGTATTTATTACAATAATTTTTGAATAATGTAATTTTAAACCACATTATTTTACACAATACTTTGTTATATTTTACGTTTTTTATTTATTATTATTTATTTAGTTTCATTTATCTTAGAAACATAATTTTTCGGTTATTAACGGTCTTACAAACATGATTTTATTATATTTATTAGTCAATTACAAACACAACATAATTAAATTTATCCAAATTGCTGCAACCGTTCTCAAGTGATGCTCTTACATACAGTTTCAGCTATTCATTAATTCATATATACATCAATAATTTTATTCCTGAATTAAAATTAATAAACAATATTTTATAGTTAATAGTAAAATTAATTTTTATTCAATTGTATAAATTCACATAAATAGGTATCTTCTTGGTATTTATATTTGGCCTTAATATTTTGTTTGCAACAATGTAGTTTTATTCAATTGTGTATTGCCTGCTTCCCTGAATTGCAAGTTTTGTTGTGCGAGTTGTGTTCGCTTTTTGTGTCTGAAGCTCGAGCAGAAACGCAAACGTTTTATTTGCAGTGCGCGAGTAATTGTGCTATAATTGTGGCCTTTTTATATTGCACCGGTTATTATTTCGCACAAGAGTGCATGCACGAAACGCGCATCCCTTGACATGTACGCGTGGATAATTGGCGCAATCTTTCCATGGAAATTGCGATTTTAATAGCGATTTACTTGACAAAAAACATGTTGCACTAAAATTGTCATTCGTATATTTGTATTTTTTTTGTTTTCTTCTTTATTTTAGTACATGGTAGTAAAGTAAACTTTATTCATTAGGGGGTACGGAGGAAAGGAAGAAGCAATGGGCAAGTATATATATGAAAGGTAAATCATATCGGTAAGAACGGGTAAACCAATTTTAATGATTTTTTTCTTTTAAATTGGAATTGTCTTCGCTTAAAGTAGAATAATTTTCAAAGTTCAAAGTTTTGCAAGATAAATTTTACATAAACTCACTGGACTAAACATAACCTGCTTATATTATTATTATTAAACATAACCACCTTTTACCTCTCGGTGTCGGTGGACCTGCTTATATATTGACCATAAATTATTAATTATTATTCTGAATACGTAATGCCTAAACACTCTCTGAGATTTACTCACTCTAATTTGTAATAATATCTCCATTTAAAGGTCAATGACCTTTTTTTATAACTCTTTATATATGCATAGTTACATAGGGTTAGGAGTCACATAGAAATGAAAATTTCTGTGACAACGCATAAGTATAAATAATAGTACTTTACGCAACGAGCCAAGTAAGAATATGCACTAGAGTCATGTGTTTGGAGTACGAGCGAAGCGAGTACTATAAATCACGGAGCAAAGTGCAAATGTTCGAAAGATCATTTGACATAAGCTAGAGTATATAGATTACCAAAAGTACGGACTGCGCACATAATTTGAACAAAAACTTACAATTTTAGGGGTTATTGTTGACATTTTGTTATAACTGTTAACCGTCGTTTGACGTTTTAGGGTTAGAGTTGCACCTCCGCCAATTGGGGTTTTCCTACAAAGCAGCGTTCAAACCGAACTTGTGTTGGATGTAGAGTGTTTTTTAATTATATTTGAATGAGAGTGTCAAAAATTGTGGAGAGTTATTGAGAATTGTGGATATTTCAACCAACCATAACGGTGCAATTCTTATCCATACTGGTTTAGAAAAACTCTTATTCTTCTTCGGTTTGGATGTTTATCGTCACTTGTTAACATAATTAGGCGTTTTTTTTTGTTTCTTGATGAGGTATACCCCACTTTCGAGCAAGTTATACAAAAATATTCATTCATTTTTATACTTTTCCCTCAGAGCGTTAATCAAAATTTTTGTATTAAACTTCTTATAAAAATTGTAAGATACCTTACAATGAAATTGAGTTGCTTCAGATTAAGATTAGTTGAGTTAATTTGCTATAGAATATCAACATCCTTTTTTAGCAACCGCATAGCAAAGCAGTACTTGAAAAAATATTTAAAACGTCAGCAGAATATTTGCACTGACAAGCGCGTATACGTATCGCATGCTTATTGTGCGCCCGCACCGCCGCGACGGCCTTATGATTATATCCATAATTACGCATTTTGTAGTTGGCGTGCGCGGTCGCAAATTGGGATGCTCGCGCCGTTTACCGATAGCGTAACGAGCTTGCAGGCACAATGTCAGGTAATTGATGCGCAAGCGCGCAGCGCAACAGCCAAACCAAACCAAAAACGCGCACATCATGCGCGTGCAAAAAGGGCTAATAATGCCTTTCAATACCAACCTGAATGGAGCGAGCGCACAATGGCGCAGCGCCATCGCCGTCAATAGTTTGGCGTTTTTGTGGCAATTGTATACGTATGTAGGATACGTATATGCATGCGCGAACAAATGCCGCAAAACGCATGACGCCACCACACACTCAAAGCGAATACATTTATTTGCATGTAAGCCGTTTGCGTCTTGTTGCTGCGCGCTTCGACGCAATGCGCACAGCATTGCGCGCATATTTGTCGGTGCGACTTGTTTGTGTGACAAATTACGGGTTGGCTGATAGGCATTTAGGTTTTTACTGGTGTATTATCGCCGCTGGTATTTCGGTAGCGTTCATTTTTCAGTGCACTGCGCTCGAGACTATGACAATTAATTAGGAAAATGACGTTTTGGTCGTTGGGAATGCATGTGAATGCATTGCGGCTGCGTTTTATATGTGGGGAAGACATGCATGTCACCAAGGAACTACTACTGTCTTTGTATTGGAAAACTTCCTTTATGAAAATTAAAACCGATTAAAATGTAAAAATAAAAAAATACATTTTTATATTTTGCATATTTTGATCGTCTTATCAAAATAACTTTAAAAATCACCTACTAAAATTGTATGTGTGCTACACAAAAAATATTTGAATAACTTTTAAATATGGTTATTATCCAATTATAATCATGAAATTAATTAACTTACTTTTAAATGAGTTTTCAACATTTATCGCACTTTTCAAATATGCTGTAGTTATAACATTTTTGATATGTTTTTCTAAATAACTTTCCAGTTTTTTTATCGAATAAATGTAACTTTTGTATATAAAAATTAACAGCAGGATTTATGTGAATTTTTCGAATTATTTTTCAAAACTGTGCCATTTTGTTAAATTTCAATTTAAATAATTGTAATATTTGAGTATTCCAGTTCTAAATTAATCTAACTTTTTGTTATAAAGTTATTTATGGATGCTTAATAACTATAAACAAATACACATAATTACAAATAATCGCAATAGTAAAAGTTATGGTGATTTGGGCATTGAGCAATACATTTAGTAATTTGTAGCAAATTTTTACTTACGGTATTTAGTAACAATCAACACTCCATCTTTGAAATAATATGTTTTCTTTTCTCTTAAATACAATTTTAGTAAATTCTCAAACAAAATTTGCCCAATTTAATATAAACAACGATTTAACTCATTAAATTCACTAATTATTTTAAAATAAGTACATAACAAAACTTAAATATGACTGAAATTATGCCTTAAAATTACAATAACAATAATTTCATAGTAATTGCATCTTATTACAATAAAATTAACTATGCTGGCTGCACATATTAAGTTATGAATTGTGTTTAACTAAAAGATTGAGTTTGCTGTCAACTGTATATTATAATAACATAAAACGTTTACATACAAAACTTCAAAACGTAAATAACCTAACCTAACCCAACCTAACTTAACCTAACCTAACTTAACCTAACTTGACCTAACCTAACGTAACCTAACGTAACCTAACCTAACCTAAGTTAACCTAGGTTAATTTAACCCAACCTTACCTAACCTAAACCAACTCTTACATTTTAAATACCGAACTTAAAACCTTACTTAACCTCACAAGAAAAAATATATGAATAGAATAAAAATTACAACTGAAAACTATATAAGACTTATTTAATCTAGCAAATGTTGCATATCCTGTATAACTAAACCCTAAAATTACGCCAACAGCACATGTTATTACACAAAACGCACGCATATTACCATTTGCGGGTGTACGGAGACCAATTTTGCATAATTCGAGGTTCTTTGTTGTAATTTTACAATAATCTAAACTTTTATACATACAGGTTGTACGCGAATCAATAAATGATAAAAATTAAACATTTATAAATATCTATACCCACGTATTAGAAACATGCCAATGTAACATTGTATAATTTTAGAGAATAAAGAACTAGGTAGTCATTGTGCTTC
>JAODGA020002744.1:0-12267 GCA_027574885.2 Drusilla canaliculata | reverse complement strand
TTTTTTAATTTTGATTTTTTTGACTCCAAAATTTTAATATGTTGTCTTCAAATATTAAGAAACATGTAGTTAAAAAATTGCTAGTATAAAATGAATAGTTATTTATTTATAACACTTTCAAAAATGCATAAAATGCATGCCTCTAGACCAGAATACCCCCTTAATCGTATATGCCATCTACAAGTGAAGTACCTCACTTAAGTATGTATATGTTGTTGCCTAACTTAGTATTATAAATATTTTTATTTACTTTTAATCTTTGAATAAGTTGGTAACAAGAAACGGGCTTTCTTTAATAAACTTTTTTAGTAATTAAAATTTACTTTGAAAAGCAATAAAATGTATTTTACAATAAATTTTTAACAGCACAAAAACTTTTCCTGGTCGAACCAAAGCTGCTAACAATGTTTACGATCATATTTATGTATTTGCATGCTTAAATATTGTTTGTATTGTTTTTACAAATATACATTTTAATTATAACAGTTTATATGAGGTTGTCAATCGTCAAAAACAAAGTCTATAAGACATTAAATACACTAAGTACGCTTTGTATTCCTGTATACAAAGCCTTATTAATACTACAAATTTTTGTGATATGACAATTAAAGTTTCCTGGTATTGAAATTATGCAAATCCCGAAAGTGCAGGTATTCCCGACTGACGTGCCATGTTACGTATTGTAACATGTATCGTATTGTACGACACGGGTTGTTACGCCCATATCCAACCACCAATCACAAAACATGTAAAACTCGCCCTTTAGTATTTCAACTACACCAATCAGAGATAGACAATGTTAACTCTTGGCATGGTTATAACCCAGGTTGTTTTGCGTTAGTTTGGTTTTATGATCACGTGCTTTAACAATGAAAATTGCCCATATTTATGACTCGTCAATCTAGGGCAATTCGAAATAATTTAAAAAAATTTAAAACAGAAGTATGCATAAATTCCTCTGATATGTATACGTCACGGTCTACCCGTCCCAAAATGAGTAATATGCTCCCATATACCGCAAAATATTTGTGATAAACTATTAAAAATTATTCGTTTTTCTACGCGGAATGTCGCCACGTACGGGTTTTTTTTGCTTGTCGTTGTTGATATCTTTCACCTACACAATGCAAATTAACTATGGTACATTACTAAAACACGTTTAACTCCCAATATGCTGATATGTTAATATCGTTCTAATATTATTTCATGTTAAAAAGAACTTTTGTAAAAACATTATGTATGCCATCATAATTAAGTAACATCGTAACATCGTAGTCGATGTAGAGCAGTTTATATAAAAACTAATTTATTTGATGAGTTTTATAAAAATCAGGTCAATAATGTACAGTAGTCTAATGCTATCACACATGTTTACAGATTTGTCACCTACATGAAAACCACATCTCAGTATCTCATTTATCAGCGTTTTGCACTATTAGTATCGTTGTGTTTGTGTAGTTCCATTTTCGACGGCCCCATTCACTTCCAGCTTACCCTTGGGTGTGTAGTCCTTGATGAACAGCGCAATGATCAGATTCACCACCAGGATGCAGATGAAGAAGGTGTAACCCATGCCCATGCCAAACATGCCGAAGATGACCTGAAAGATCTTCGTTGAGATGACGGCCGACATGGAGAAGTGGATCGTCCAGAATTTGCTCATGACGTTGAGTGATCGTTTCGGGAGGCTCTCCTTCAATTGCAGCAGAGGCAGCACGCCGAAGCTGAAGGTGTGGAAGACGTTCCACAGCATCAAGAGGAAGAGTGGCGCCCATGTGAAGTGAATGTTGATTTCGTAGAGTTCACTTCTCAGGAAGTAGTACAACGCCACTAGGACATAGCAGAAGATGGTGGCTATTGTGCCTACCAGCAGATTAGTCTTGCGACGGATGGTCTTCGCGTAGAGCAACGCTAACAACATGGTGATCAGTGCCGTAAGCGCGTAGATAATTGAACAGAGTTTTGGGTACGGATTTGCTGCCGATGTAAAGATGATCTGAGAGTAGACCAGGTTTGCTGGGCCACCGCTGTACTGTTGCACGAAGACGATGAGGAACATCAGGCACAGTCCGTTGCGACTCTCGCGATCGCGCAGCAGTTCGAACACGGTGAAGGGCTTGCCGACCTGGTTGGAGTACGTTGTCTCGTCCGTTGGTAGCACATCTGTGTTCGCTGGCGGAGGTGTGATATTCTTCGCCATGCCCTTCTCGTCTTTTTCAAGGGCACCTTCCAAAGCATTGCGCACACGCTGAGTACCATCCGACTTAGGCTCCAATTTTGGAATCAGCGTAAAGCCAAGAAAACCAATCGCGGGCACAATCAATCCGTACAGTGCCAGACTGCGGAAGTCAACAAAAGCACCGTAGGTGAACATAATCAGCACACCCACGTTGATACCAAGTGGGAGCAATGTGTTGATCCGATCCGCCAACTCCGGATCGCAGGTATCCTTCACATAGCGCTTCAACTGACCAATGCCATAGCCGTTGGCGAAGCCAACGCTGGCACGACTGCCGAGGAACCAGAAGATGTTTTGCGAGTAGAACATTAGCACCCAACCGGAAATCTGCAGAATACAACAGAGGGAGACCGCCAATTTAGCTGGGAGCAGTTTAGAGGTGGAGAACAGTGAACCGATGGTGTTGCCTTCCATGAGGAAGCCAGCAATGAGCGCAGTGTCGTCGAGGGTGATCGGGATCGGAGTGATGTCATCGTTCAGCAGGTACGGGTACGCGATGCAGGGCCAACCCAAACCCAATCCGAATGTTACCGAAAGACATGCTCCTGTAGTCATAGGAACAACATATATGAATTAAAGAGCTGTTGATCCAACAAATTGAATATGTGGCATTTGTATGTATTTTTATATAGGAAAGGATCATTCAATTGCGTTAACGTGCATTACTATAAAATAGTCATTAGTTTAATGAAGTTATAAAATAATTGTTGCCAGTGGGTTCTGGCATTGCTCCAATGTAAACTATTTTCATACATTTTGCCTCCCATTAAAGAAATTACTTTTTAAGTTTTTGTGAAATGGGTTTTTCGTACGTTTATGACCATTTTAGGATATCACACTTTATGTTGCTTATGCTGCTAAAAAGATTGTTGGAAATGTTACCACGATTGAAAATGCACACTTGGTTTTAATTTTGGATTCTTTTAGAAATAATTCTATCCTAGCTGTTGTCTCAGTATGAACTTACCGAAAAGCACGGGAAGTAGTTGTCGAAACTCATCCGACAGTTGCACAGTGATGAACATCTTGTCGGTGTTGTTGGCTACCAGAATACGGATTGCAAGAAGGACGACGATTGTGTGGAACACCACCGACGGAGGTACGCGCACGTTACGTTAGTTTCGTAGGGTCGTTGCTTGTCTATCTCTACCGGTTATGGTTCCCGACGTGCGCTGTGCCTGCCGTGCCCGTACATAGCGTCCTGTGGCTCGAATCGGCAACTGCCTCCCCAGCGGCGTGCGGCCATTGTATTTAAAGCGCACCGCGCCACCACCACCGCCACCTCGCGCGCACGACGTCCTTCGCGTGCATTAGCGCCGCGAAGGACAATGGCGTGCGCGCACACAGGGACGATAATCAGCCCGAATTAGTGCGCAAATTTTCGCCAGTGTGCAAATGTCGCACCCGCTACTTTCGGCAGTAATGGAAGTATTAAACGTTGTTTGTGCGACGAATTAGATATGTCCCGATCTAATTCATCGCTGAAAAGACTGCATACGCACGGATGTCGTCTCGGCGCACGTGATGCCCCCGATGTGTAACTGTGCAGAGTTACCAGGCCTACACTGCGCACCCCGCTAATTTTCGCGCATTAAGCTGGAGTTGTAAAAACAAAATAATGCGACTCTTACTTTCCACATGGCGGAAGCCAACATCTCTCACCAGCGTAGAAATTAAGCCAAGATTCACAAAACAACCGAACATTTGTTGCCACCGAAATTATTGCTCGTCTGCACTTAGCTTCAACAACCACTAGCTTTAAAAAAAACGTGTCAATACTTCGACGCACCGAAACACAACTGCGATAATTTGAGCGTGCTAATAACCGGCTATCGAAGACTTTCAACCTGTTATGTCTTCTACGTCAGCGCAATTACAAATCTCCCTTGATAAAGAAAATAAAGTACGACACACAAATTTAGCTTTAATTTACTCTAATTTACGCTAATTCTGATAAGAAAACAATTTGACAATGAAGGTCTATTTTTTTCAAAAATAGCTCAAAACAAACAACTTATTGCAATTTCCATTAACTTGGTAGGCAAATTTGCGTAGATATCAATAATATTTGCAAAATACTTATTAGCGCTGTTTTGGCCGCATTGCGTAGCAAATTAAGCTCTAACTGCTGTTTGCGTCATTTACCAAACGCGAAATGATGCACACGCAGTGCAAAACGGCAATAAATAACACAAATTCGAACACAAATCAGTATATTATATCGCCGTCAAAGAATACACTACTCAAAATTTATGGCAAACTCGCTTTTTATGTCAAGATAATGGGATTAAAATAATGATTTGCGTGCTAGATACGACAGTACTCACTGCAATTAGCCACAAATGCTACAAGCAAATTAAGACAGATTTTTATCGCCGAACGTCATCAAACGTGCATATTCCAAATTACTTAGATAATGTTGCGCTGTTGACGTTTCCAATAAACTTAACCGGTGCAACCAAAGATAAACAACATAATTCATTGTCACAGTTATTATTTTCAGCCGTGGTTCGTTAACCGATAATCACTCAATTAAATCAACATGAAAATTGGAAGTGTTCATAAAACTAAGTGCATAGGAGGTAGTGGGCGTGAGGAGTTCTGGCGGTGGAGGAATTACAGCAAATCGTAGAAATAATAGAGTCCTTGACCAAGCTCCCAGATGGAAATCCCGGTGCCGTGTGCCTTCGCCAATTCCAAGCGCTTCTGGATCGAGTAGAGCGTCGGATAGAAAACCACATGTTTGCCGTCCGCTTCCCTGATAACAAACACGTGGCAAATTAACAATTTTCACTAAAATTATGCGCAGTTTTTTGGCTCACTTAAAGCTGCGTTAGTTAGCAGGTTCAAGCGCGTCGAAATCAATTTTATTAATTATTTTCGTCAATGTTTACACGATAGAGGTACCTTCGCGTGACATTTAAGGATTATTATCGGATTTTTAAAATGCACAGTGTACACTCTTAGCCCGACTATGAATTAACATGACATTAAAGCAATTACGTACAACGGCGGCTCATTGATGACTTATTGGAAATTAATGCGTTTGCGTTTGTTTTAGTTTATTTTAGTCCCAATATCGACACAAATTGACGTAATTCGTCTTTTTACACCTTTCATTTGCGATTTTCGTTATGCGTTTGTTGATTTAATATTCCTACAATGCGCACGTAGCGTTACATCGCAAACGAGGCAAATATTGTCTTATATTGAGAAGATCGATTCAAGTTCAAGTGTGTTTCAGAGACAATCTATCTATTCCTAGTATCCGCAAAAATAGGAAATAGTTTGTCCCCAAACTGTAACGAGCTAGAATGTTAGCAGTTAAAGTCGCATTAGCCGTTTTCATTTTTCAAACAAACTCGCATATCCTGCGAATTCCTTCGTTCTTATCAAATCCAAATAACTGTTTAGCGCGCCCACAACAACCCATGTTTACACAGCGTACGCCAATCTGATGACTATTAGTTTAAGAATCAGGGAAGATCAAGTCACATAAAAGTTTGTTGTTGCGTCAGCAGGAGTCAACGTGGCGCACAAACCAAATGTCGCATGCGTAATAATCGCAACAATACAACAATCAAGAAAAATCCAAATAACCTCTGGCTAAAAATACAATGTTCTATCGCTTTAAATGCTAGATATTAACGCGTGCCACAACGCTGATAACACCCACGCGACACCAAAGTCAAATTTTCCCAGTAACCTGTTAATTGGCAGAAACAACGTGCCCTATGGACGCGTAAAATCCGCAAACGTGCGAGAACGTTTGAGAATTCCGCGCAAATAGTGCGCTGATTGATCAAACTTATTTCACTTTGCAGTCCTAACAAACAACATGCAATACCTCCAAGAATCGTGCGTAACAATATGACAATATATAGATTAGTACAATTTGCATATCACTTTGTTTTTTTTTATATATGGCATTGACTAGTCATTGATAATGCAATGTATAATTGCAATTTTCCTTTGTCACAAACGCGCATTCAACTTACTTCACTTCGAAGAAATGCTCGTCCGACTTGGAGTCGAGCTGGATCCTCCCCTTCAGGGCGCCGAGTTTCTTCAGATAGTCGTTGTTCAGAATTGGACCGCCCCCTGACGGATTGTAGTCCATACCGTAAAAGTTGAAGCCTGTTAGGATTTTATGACGATCATCAGAGTCCTCTGTCAATGACTTAATGCACTCATCCATCCATTTTAAAGGCGCATTTGGTCCTTAAAAACAAATTATGGATCATAAAAACATTTGCAACTTTTAAACTAGTTAGTGTACCAGGACGATGGACATTGGAGTAATCATAAGTCATCAAAGAAAATCCCGTCACATCGTCTTTAAGCGCTTCAAAATCTTCGTCAGTAAAGTGCGCATCTTCGCGTTTCGGCGGAATTGTGACGATATAATCCAATGATTGTCTCTTCAGCGCTTTGCTGATGGTGCTGATTAGATTAACGAGAATATCGTTCTTGACACGGCCAGCCAACACTGACCACACTTCAATGACAAAGCCATCAAAAGACCATTTCTGTGCGGACTTTACTAGAGTTTTTGCAAGTGCATCAATCTCGCCCTTGTCTGACAACAATGTAACAAACTCATTACCAGACCAATTATCAAATAAAACGCGTGGTACTATCTTCACACCGCGTTCAGCGCCATTCTGCTTGACCTCTTTCATCCAACCAACATCAACATCCTGAGTTCCAGTGATTTCATATTTCATTGCGCCCTTTTTCTTGATTTGCAGCCACACAGGACTGATATGAGTGAATTTATTTGCAAATATCTTAGCTATATCATATCCTTGATTATTCCACTACAAAAAACAAACAATATTTATTACTAACACAGCTTACATGTAGGTCAAATTTATACAAACAGGTGTAACATATCCTAGAACAAGTCCTTCAAAATTCTGTGCATTTGTATTTGCACTATAAGCCTGATGATTGGCAAGTATATCATCTGCAGATGGATGTGCATTGATCAAATCCTTTTGCATCACCGACATAGACTGTGGTCCTTTTAAAACATTCTGTTTTGCTTCCGCTTTTTTCGATTTTCGGAACTTTGGACTGAGAGTTGCCTCAGTAGTTAAGAGTAACATGGATAACAACAAACCGGTGGTTTTCGGACTCATTTTCTTAACAATACAGGTGTTTTAGAAACTAGAATATACGTGGAATATGATGAGAAATAAGCAGTCTTGGTTTATCTCATATCACTTAATTTATTGGAGGTTTCACCTGTGATAATCTCACATCAACGACGTGTTCAAAACTTTCTTGTTTTGATACAAGTTTGTGAGGTTAAACATCGTAGTTAGATTACAAATTGTTACAGAAATTACACGATAAAGTTAGCAATCACTCAATATTCGCAATGAGCAATTAAACTGTTCTTAATTTTGTTGTTGAACTATTTTAAAATATTTTATTAAACGTATGCAACAAGCAATACATTATTATGAAGCTTTTTGCACAAAACCACTTCATTTATAACACTTGTCGGTTATATATTTTAAAGTGTAGTTTAATACACGTTTTTAAACATTTTTCTAGTTTATTGAATGTATTTTAACATTATTTTATTGGTGTAAATAGGAAATAAAACAACTGATAAATTTTGTAGTTGTTTTAATCTGAAACATTCAATTTTAATGATACATTTTATATGAGTTTATGAATAGTTTTAATATTTTTACCAAATTTTAGTGTAGTATATTTAGTATTAACTTATGTAATATATGAGTAGCTTGAAATGTGTGTATAACTTGAACATAACTTGACAACAATCACACTAACATGAATAAATTATTTTTTAGTGTTTGTAACAACAAACATGTATGAGAAATATTTGTTGAAGGTAATATATTTATTATGTGTAGTACATAATTTATTGTACAACGGTTGGTAAGACATTCAGTTATTACTAAAATCAAAATTGTAGTGTTATTATAGTCAACTTATTGTACACGTATATACAAGGTGTTTTGTAATGTTATCTATAAAATTAATTATCAAATTTATGTAAATCATAAATAAATTTATGACAGTTGCATACATATCGTCGATTAAAATGCAACCAGGCATACATATCTCATGCACTACTCTCATCTTTTAGTCGAAATAATTTGCCTTACCATTCGGCTTATCTCGGCTTTGCTGATAGATTTAAACATACACGGTGTTCACGCTTGTTTATAACCAACATAGTTATTAATTCATTCTTTGGGTTTTTTTTGTTGTACGTTACATGTGAATTTACAAAAAAAGCTATTAATGTTTATAATTTGCATCTTACACAGTTTTAAATACAAAATAGTATGGAAAATAAATTAATAAGTCAATTGATTGTACGTCAGTGTGAACACAATGTATGTTGAAATTTATCAGCCAAGCCGAGGCAAGCCGAATGGCGTGGCAGATATTTTCGACTAAAAGGTGAGAGTAGTGCATGAGAAATGCCATGTTGCATCTTGAACCACAATATATTTAATGTAGTATAGGCAACTCTTTATAGACGTACGTATGTAAGTGTTTTAAACGTTTCGCACAGTGCGCACGCTGCGACTGAACGGGTTAAACAGTGAGCATTTTGCTTGTTTTTGTGTTCGATTTGTTGCAAATTGGGCGATTGTTGCATCGTAGATCATTTCGCATTACTGTCAGATCTCCTCCGTCAAACGCGCACCGCAGGTAGAATGCGGTAGTGCAATCGCGTTCTGCCGGTTCTGCGTCGCATCGTGCATGATTTGCCCACATCGCGCGTGACACGCACGTCGGGATGACTCGTGCAGTCGGTGTGCTCGGCAGCGATATCTTATGTAAATAATATTCCATTGTGTATGCGAAGTCCCGAGTCTCGTCGCACGCCAAAATCCGCCGTGTGGCAGGCCCGCCGAGTGAGACGCGAAATTCCCCGGCGACGACGACGACGTCTCGCGCACGCTTCGCGACCAGCGATGCAATAATAGGCCCGACGACGCGAGCAGCGCAAACAGCCGCACACAGTTGTTGCACCACAGCGCGACATCGCCGCCCGCACAACACGCCGCCGTCGCGAGAGCCCACCACCGCGCCAGCACCATGATGGAGCCATCATTCTCACGCAACGAAATCATCGGCTTCGTCGTGCGCCTGTCGCTGGTGAGCGCCGTCACCTTCTACAGCATCAAATGGCTCATGGAGCGCGTCGACCCCGCCAACAAGAACAAGAAGAAGGCGAAGGAGCGCGCCGAGGAGGCGCTGCGCAAGTGAGTTCTAACCTCTCTCAATCATCTATGATAGTACGCTGCGATTGCGGTGATTTGCATCATGCTCTAGCTGAACACGTTTTGCAGGCTAGCGCGTAACGGCAACGCGCCGCTCACGCTGGACAAGCTCACCGACTACGAGATGCTCATCGCGCAGAACATCATCAATCCGCAGGACATCAAGGTGACGTGGAGCAACATTGCCGGCCTGGACGGCATCGTCGAGGAGCTGCGCGAGACGGTGATACTGCCGATTCAGCGGCGCGAGCTGTTCGTCGACTCGCAGCTGACGCAGCCGCCGAAGGGCGTGCTCCTGCACGGCCCGCCCGGCTGCGGCAAGACGCTGATCGCGAAGGCCACCGCCAAGGAGGCGGGCACGCGCTTCATCAATCTGGACGTGTCCATCCTCACCGACAAGTGGTACGGCGAGAGTCAGAAGCTCGCCGCCGCCGTCTTCAGTCTCGCCATCAAGCTGCAGCCGTGCATCATCTTCATCGACGAGATCGACTCGTTTCTGCGCGCGCGCAACACCACCGACCACGAGGCGACCGCGATGATGAAGGCGCAGTTCATGTCCTTCTGGGACGGGCTGATCACCGATCCGAACACGACCGTGATCATCATGGGCGCGACGAATCGGCCGCAGGACCTCGACGCCGCCATCCTGCGCCGCATGCCGGCGACCTTCCACATCTCGATGCCGAACGCGCAGCAGCGCGACGAGATCCTCAAGCTGATCCTCGACAACGAGCCGATCGAGGAGAGCTTCGATCGGGCGCAGGTCGCCCGCATCACGGACGGCTTCTCCGGCTCGGATCTGCGCGAGCTGTGCCGCAACGCGTCCGTGTACCGCGTGCGCGACTATCTGCGCCACACGGCGCAGAACACGAGCGCGGCGGGCGCGTCGACGTCGTCGAGCACGGCGGGCGCAGCAGCAGCAGGCGGCGGCAACAACGCCGGCGGCGCCGACTCCGAGGACGAGTACCACGACGCGCTGCGCCCCATCACCATGGCCGACATGCACGCCTCGTTCAAGAAGATGCGCGACTCGAAGATGCACTGCGGCACGCTGCCGCTGCAGCTGCGCCTCGATTAGCGCGCGCTGCAGCCGCCGATCGTCGCACGCTACCTGGCCAATCTCAGCGCGTACATCGACCGCTCGGAGGCCTTCGCCAGCGGCTTCAAGCGCGTCGCAGCGCCGCGCCGGCCATCGTCGTCGCCGCCGCCGCCGATCGCGCTGGATTGACACACACACACACACACATGCGCGTGGTGTTCACCTAGCGACACACATTCTCTTATTTCCCCCCCATTTACCCACTTCGTTTATTTCTTCTACCGATTAAGTACAAACACTCCACAATTGTACGAGCAGTTGCGCTGCGACGCAGCGCAGACATCGCTTCTCGTAGCTGTCGTGCGGACGCACGGTGTCGTCGCGTCGTTTCCATCCGAGGGAACCATGCCTCGCGTGCACGCCTTCTCCGCGAAACCTGACCTGCTGCCAAACACGCGGCGGACGTCGAACACCATCTGCACACACACACACACACTGTGCTCCTACCAATGCATATGTACACTACCTGAAGAGCTGTAACATTAAAACTTAGTCACTAAGCCATGCATGCTTTCCTCCTTTTGCTGTCGTTGGAATTTGTTGTACATATAACGAACCGTCAAACATCGCCTGTTGCTATTTAGAGTTTGACGAGAATGCATGCGATCGGCCGCTGTGGGTTTACACTAAAGCAAAAGAAATCGAAATCGTCGTTACACGCACGTCTGGGACGCGTGCCTTGTTTGTCCATTATTACTAGCGTTAGTAAAACGGTTTACTAATATTCATTCTACTCATTCCCTGCAGATTCTAGAGCGCTTCTCACGTTGTTACAGTTCTTGTGAACTTGCGTTCAGTTGAGAAATCATTGGCGGCCCAACTGAAGGGCAATGGTATTTTTGTTTGTAGGGATTAAATGGGATTAATTTTAGTTCTTTTTTTTTAATTTGATTATGTTTGATTTTGTGATATTCAATAAATGAAGCTTGTACGGTGTTTGTTTTCGTGAATGAATGTTGTACATGATGTGAGAATGTGCAGAGATTGCTAATTCTTAAAAGAAGAAGTTATTGTATAATGTTACAATATTGAAGATGTTTGTTTTGAATAAAGTTGGGTTGTCTGTACCTGAAAAAAGGTGAATTTTGTTTGAATTGCAATGGAATTATATATATTTTAATTAGTTTCCAAATACTTTTTAGTAAGTATAACTAACTTGTCTTTAGACCAAACTATTACGGGGGTAGACCACTTTGAACGTAGAAAAATAAGATCATTTTTGGGAATTATTTCCGGCAATATTAAACAAGGAAACAGGAAATCTTTTGCATGGGTTTATTCAGCGTTTTTCGGGCTACATTCGTGATTTTTTTAAAAACGATCGGTCAACTCCTGTGGCCGCTGCGCCAGGACGCGCGGAGGTCCTCGCGTGGCGCACCGAAAGTTGCGTGGGAAACTGTGGCTTTCTTTCACATCCTGGAGCAAGTACGAAATGACATTCGTATTCCTTATTACATTTCCTACTGTATGAAATCCGATTTTCAAATTGGTCAATTTAAACCAAAGTTATTGCCTTAAGAAAAAAAAAAGTTACCTTTTTTCACGAAAAATTAAACACAAAATCGTGGATAAAACATCAAAATTTGCAAAAATTGAAAAAAGCAAGAATGTCATACAGTGCAGAATTTAATTCTGATTATAGAACTGAAAAC
>JAODGA020002620.1:0-11610 GCA_027574885.2 Drusilla canaliculata | reverse complement strand
ATATCGCACTGTAAATAAACATTGCATTGCATTCTACTATGCCAACGAGTACTCGCTGTCGAGCAAGACGCTTGTGCTGAACGTCTGCCATCCCCACCAAAAATCGTCTGTGCGGTTTTTTAAATACCAAGTTACTAAAACACCTATATCTGCAAAGAAAAATAATAATTTTGAAAAATCTTTTTAACAACATATTCTTAAAGGTTTAAACTTTGAAGAAGTAAAAAGAAAAAAAATTATGCTAGGTACTACTGACACGACTAATATTATTTGATATTTTTAAATACTTTAATACATATTATCTGTCTTATACAAATTCTATTACAAATAAAACAAAAAAAAAGATATTGAAATAAATCCAGTTACTCATGAGTTACAAATGTTGTTACAAACATTACTTTTTTATGAATATAGATAATATATATTTAATTTAATAATGTATAATGCAGTACAATCAGTGTTATCATATTTGAAGAACAATTAGAACGAATATTAATGTTATAAGCAATTATACAAAACATTTCTAAGACTAGTTTTTCTAATTTAAAATTTTTGAGTTTTGTATATGTATTTAAAATAATTTTGGTTTATATGAAATGTACTCAAAACTTTTTGCATTTTTTACTTTAACTGAACTTTAATCTAAACGTGTAACAAAAAGTAATATTCAAGGGCCAAAACACGACAATTTAGAACAACTAACATTCTAAATTGTCGTGTTTTTTCTTATTTAAGTCCCGCAAGCGTAGACGGCGTCGATTGTGTAACTTCTATATAGTGTTGGCAAAATTTACCAAAATATGTACTTTTTATTTTATTTTTCAATATTCGTATAGTCTAGATTTTTTCCTTCAAGCTAAAACAATTCTAATTGAGAAGGAATTATAACAGTCGGTTTAATTGTTCTCGAGTTATAAATGTTCTTACAAACACCAATTTTGTTTGTAAATATATAGATTTGATTTTGAGCAATTCTTAGATTAGTAATTTAGTAATTATCGTAGTGCAACACTAATAGCTTTACAAGCAGCATGTGTTTGACCTTACGAGTGTAGCAAGTAACCTAAAATACGGAACAAAGCACACATATTTACTGGCTGAGTTGTGAGCAACGTATACTTGATTAACTCTACACATGGATACAAGAAACAAATACACTTGCATGCACGATTGGTGTAGATACAACCAATCACAACACCGCATCTGTAGTTTTGTTCAACTAGTTGAATAAAGAGTTATCCGCGGCCATTGATGAATCTATGTAGACGTTATTGTATTGGCAAATACTAATTAAAGATTACCTTACTGTTATAACTCATTACTATGTTAACTAACTTATGTTAGCATAATTGATAAACATATTTTAATCCAACTCAACTTAAGCCACAACAACCTAAGACAAAATTAACCTAAACCAACCCTATTTAATCAAACCTAATCTAACGGACGAATCTAACCTAACCTAACATTAACAAATTTTGATAATAAGGACTAGGTCAATATTAACAGCTTAAAAATAAAGTTAATTACATTAATTTAAATAAATGAAAAGATAAAATTAAGACAGACTTTTAATACGTTTAGCAATTTGTAATGTACATAATAAATTACCACCAGAAATCTACTTTAGTATCATTATTTATTCATTACATTAGTGCATTTTTAAATGAGACATCTGTAAAAATACGATTTTCGTATTTAATGTTTTTGTTGTATCTTTTTTAGTGCTTCAGCTTGGAATACTCGTAATCATTTTAATATCAAACGAATTTGAATATTATTACGCTTGTGAGAGCTAACAACGCTAAAAACTGCAAAGCTGGCACAACTTTTGCTGTATTTTTTATGTGTTTACCACACCGCCGGGCCCGCAGCCTCCTCAGGTTTTCTCCTGTTCGTTTGTTGCCACCCTCGGCCACTATCCGCCGCCTCTGCCGCCTTACAACTTCGTGCATCACACGACATTCTGCATTCCACGGCGGCGGAGTTATCTCTGCCGCATTCGCACACTCGCATTCCGCATTCCGTTTTGCGCCGTGTTTTCTGCCTTCCGGCTTTTGCGACGACCTCTCGACGCTGTCGTCAAAACTGAGCTTTTCATCGTCTTTTTGTAACCCCACCTTCGTCACCGTAATTTTCTCTATGCTATTGTTTTACATTTATGTTTTTAAAGCGTTTTGCGCGCTGCTACGCTCTTTACTTTCTGCAAGTATATAAAATTCTGCTGACTGCGTAAATGACGCAGTGCGATGCAAATTATCACGCAAATGTGGGTCACGGCGGTGATACGCACGTCACGTAATTTGTGAGAGTGAAGGCACTAAGTCCGTCAGCGCAGCTACTTGATTCGATATAAAATATGCATTCATGTATCAATCACACGGCGGCGGCGGCAGCGGTAGCAGTAGT
The DNA here is from genome assembly GCA_027574885.2 of Drusilla canaliculata. Taxonomy (NCBI): domain Eukaryota; kingdom Metazoa; phylum Arthropoda; class Insecta; order Coleoptera; family Staphylinidae; genus Drusilla; species Drusilla canaliculata. The sequence continues at coordinate 9,201 of JAODGA020002620.1, read as the reverse complement.
ATACGACTGGCGTAGGTACGAGCTTCAATCGCATGCATGCGAAGATGTGGTGAGAACGGTGTTGGTGGTGGTGCTACTACTACATCTCTAGCGACGCACATCCGCTCGAATCCTTTGTGCACGTGTCAGCGGCGGCGCTGTCGCGGCACGTTTGCCACACGCCGCCACCGTGTGTGTTGTGGCGTATGCAGAAGTGAGAAGCAAAAAATGTGTATGCGAATGAATCTACTAGTAATATATTTCCAGCGCTAACCTCAATTCTAAAGCCAACGCTCGTCTTGTAGTCGTCGTCAGCATTTTACTCCATCACGTCGACGAATTGAGATGGGATGAAAATGTATGCAGTGTAGTGTGGCAGCGGTGGCGGCTGCACCAGTGGTAATGCGACATGAAATGCTACATGAAAAGTGTTGCATTACTTTCGATTTTTCGTGCATTGAATACGTTTGCGGGAATGGAAATGTGTTTGTGCTGTTTGCCGTAATGCGTATTTTCGGAAATTTTATGCAGCGTGTACCACCATAACGTTGATTCTTGTCATTTTCAGTTTATATTTATCCAACAACTTTAGCTGAATTTTCCAAAATCTTGGAAAATTCTGACGATTATATTTTCTAATTCAAAAAGCTGAAATTTTTAATTGGAATAGCTTACGTGGTTTTTGGTTTGAACGTTTAAAGGATCAATCAAGTCAACCTTCTCCACTTCTTAATTGTCAAGTTGACGGTAATAGAGTAGGGCACGGAAAATTACATGTACGTTATTATGACATCTACAGTAGTAAGTCAGTAGATCAAATTGGGCTAATTTAAAAGAACTACTGACCTAAATGACCTAACCTTACCAAACTTATAATCTATTCTAACTTAACTGTAGCTAACCTAACCTAACGTAAACTGGTTTAACCTGTCTTGTTCTAATCTAGCTTAACCTAACCTAACCTAACTTAACCTAACCTAACCTAACCAAACCTAATCTTACTAAACAGAAAAAATCTGGTAATAGCCGAGTTGCTCAATATGCAAATCTACAACATTTATATAAAAAGTCTGTGAAATTTGCTGCAAATTACGTAATCCATGCAAAGACACCTGGCCAATCAAATGAACTTCCTGATGCTGATAGGACTCGAGAGCTCTACTCACAGATCTTTGGTGTGGCAAACAATTCGTGCCCAGATTTATTTGATCAACCAGAGGCGATAATGACCCTTTGGATGGGCCACATCGAACGCATGTGTGATACATGCCCGACAAGGCTGATAATAACACAGCAATCAGTAGGCAAGAGATCGGTGGGGAGGCCCTATCTGCGATACGTGGACCAGGTAGCGAAGGACGCAATTGAGATCGCAGGAAGAAATTGGAGAACAAAGGCGCGTCAAAGAGAGGAATGGAAATCCTTGATTGAGCAGGCCAAGACGCAAAAAGGGTTGTGGTGCCAAGGGTGATGATGAACTAAGTGTTCATTCAGAAAAAAAGACGAAATAATCCCGATAAAAAATTATCAATTTTGAAAATTAATACAAGGTAATCAATTTTCAATCAACTATGGTGTAGGTCAGTGTTTTCCAAAGTGCTGGTCTAAACCTGGCACAAGATCGTAAAAATAATGTTAATAAATAAACAACTCGATTTTTATTAAAAAATAACATTTGTGTTGTAAATAAATATTTTCTTTTTTATATAGTGAGTCGCGAAAAATTTTAAAACCTTGTACAATGCCGCGATCAAAATAGTTTTGAAACGCTGCTATTGGTCAAAAAATTGATATGTATTTGGAAAGGAATATTACTTTCACTAGAATGCATCCAATATGCACCAGCAAACTATTGACGGAAACTTCTGGCATCGGCGTGCGCAAATCGAAATACGAAGACATGTGCAATAAATGTGCGCTGACGCACATCAAAATCGCACATTTTCTTTGCGTTGGATGTGCAAGACGTCCGGATGTGCGTCGCCTGACAGTTTGTAGAAAATCGAAAAACGAGCACTAGCCAAATAAACCAACATCTCATACGACCAACGCCACGCCGAACCATCGCGCTGCAATAAGAGCGACCTGTGATTGCGAAGAAGCTCCACACGTCGCTTACACTGTTGATCTGATACATAATTGAACGAAAGTGCTGCACGGCAATCAGCAGTCTTGATCGAATTGACCCCGACTTCGACAGCGCGATTAACAGCGCATAGGTCAATTGCAATTGCCGTCGGCACACTTGCAACAAAGTTGCTAACGTGGTTAATATTGAACCGAATGTCGAGTGCTTGGATCTGGATAATTGAACGCGCATCATCGACCCATGTGGGGATGAAATGCATTAGGAAATTTTAGAGGTGGCGATAGATGCATCAAAGCTCATAACACACACACATGAAAAAGCCAAACATTAGCCATTAACTGAGGACAGCTTTGCGATGGTTTGAGTTGATTTAGCGATGCCACGCCTTGGTGCTAGGTTTCAGTTAAAAGTGGCTAGATTCAAGTTTAACTTGGAGTTAGATGACAGATGTATAGATTACTAATTATTCTATTGCTTTATGAACTTTTCAGCTGTCTGAAAACCAGTTGATTGACATTTTTGATAAGAAATTATCTTTTTATCTACTTTTTATTATTTTTTTAGATTTAATATTGATAAAGAAAGTTTTTATGTCAAAGACTGTCACTTAAAGACATAACATTCTTTGATATTCATTTTTATATGGATAATATAGTTTTTCAGCCGTTTTTTATACTTTATTTTAATCGATTTCGGGGATCTTAGCTGATTTATTTTGCTATTTATTAGGCCAACGTTTCACCCACTATTGGGGGCTTCTTCAGGGCTAATCAGTAAGCTTGTTACTGTACTTCAAATTAAATGAATACAGGAACAATCAAGTGTCATTAAATAATTAATCCAAGGCAACAGTTGATTAATCTTGGAATTTGTTATGTTATGTTGGAATTTGTTATGTTTTTTCATTTCAGGTAAATAGAACCAATAGATTTTAGAGATTCTAGAATAGAAGAGTAACAATTTACAATTGTTACTGTCTCCGTTAATGTCTGTTCTGGAGTTCATAGCATTTTTGTTGTTCTGAATGTGCAGTGCTTCTTTGATTAAACTCAACAACCTTTCCGAATCAATTATTACAGTTTTGTTAAAACTTGGTATATGACCCGTCATGTTACAATGTAACACAATAGCAGTGCAATTTTTTACTTTGTTTATTAATTTTTTTGCATTGAGACTTATGTTCAATAAGTCTGTCTTTAAGTTGGCGACCAGTCTGACCAATGTAGATTTTGTTGCAATGTTGGCAGGGAATAGAGTAGATTATGCCAGAATGTTCTAATGGTGTAAGTGTTACCTTTAGGCTATGGTATAATTTCTTGGTAGTCAAAAAATGGTTTGAATACATGTTTAGTATTATTGAATCTTTTACCATTAATTCTTTGCAATCCTTGAGACAGGCCATCAATAAAAGGTAGTGAGAAATAGTTAGTCAATGGTTGTGGTGGCTGTAGTTTTGGTGCTGCCATGGAACTAATAATCCTAGAAATGTAATATTCTGGATAACCATTTGCTTTAAGAATGTTGATAGCAATTTTTTGTATTTCTTTATGATGGCATTTACTCGACAATTTATAAGCACGGGATATCAATGATTTAACTACATTTGCCTTTAAGTGCGAAGGATGATGTGAAAAGTAGTTAATATAACGACAGGAATGTGTTGGTTTTATATACCATTTAGTTTCTAGAGATCCTCCTGAATTTCTAGTTATTGTGTTGTTTCCGTTCTTGTGGGGTCAATGAACTCTGCTATCCTCTCACTCACTTACCTCTAGCTTGTACCGCGACATTAGCGCATACCTATGGTATTAGGGGAGGTATAATAAATCAATAAACGATACAATAACGTCTTCTTAGGTTTATTAATTATTCGGTTAATAATTATTTACCCAACTAGTTGAACAAAACAACCATAGCGGTGTTGTGATTGGTTGAGTATCCACCGATGGTGCGTGAACGTGTATTTGTATCATGTGTATCCAAATGACATGCAACTAAAACCTCAAAAACAAAAACAAGCAATTAATGTGCGCAGATCTTAAATAATGCTCAGGCTTATGTGAAGTGATGTTTTGGACTAAGTAATCTATAATATATTGTATACAAGTTTTTTTTAAGTTACTTGTTACTCTACCTAACACGTTGCATAACGTATCATAATTTATAATAACTTTATAGCCTGACTATAGCATAATCTAACCTATCCTAACCTACTTTGTCTTCTTAATTAAACTCTACATTATCTAAAATAACCTAACCCAATGTAACCTAACCTCAACAATCTTAATTGTTTAAGTTGTTATTTACTAACAGGCTGATAGAATGTTAATTACTCCACTATTTTAAAAATTCTCCAGTCAACTGTCGACTAGTTAAATTTATGACAGTTATTTACGATATGAAATAATCTTTTTATGCGTTTTTTCATATGCGTGTGGTATAACCTTGGTAGAGAACTTTTCCAGTCAAAACACACCCACTCGAAAGCAATAACATTCATTCATTTCTTCGTATTCCTCTTTTTATTTCACTTCGATTTCGTGACATGTCTGTCGAATTTCGGTATTAGTTAAGTTTGCGTCGATTTATTACCCGTTGCGGGCAATTCGTCGTCGAAATTCATGGGCGAGCATCAAAACTTGTTCGAGATTTGCGAGGTTGCCCTCGAGAAGTTGGCAGGAATTTAAGACGATGGAGAAAAAGTGGCGCTGCAGACGTTTTGTCGGCGCCGGCCAAGTTTGGAGTTATCTTAAAAGCACTCGAAAATGTCAGAGAGAGATTTTAGCGATATTAACACTGTGTAAATGGGGGGTGGCCGGATGGAATGTATCACACGCATAGTTTTTTAACCCGATAATTTTTTTGTTTATGTTCCTGGAGTTATCTACGTTTAAGTGGGTTATCACAATCGAAACGTGGTCTCGAAATGTCGGGTATTTATAGTATTTAATAATGCGTTACGTTTGAGTGGAAATTCAAGCGTAATAAACGGTTTGCCAAGGTGACTCTCCGTGAACGGCGGTGTATTTGAGTTATTACATGTTTTGTTTTGTGTTGTTTTTATTGAATACATTCGTAATTACATTGATAGTCGAGGAAGTGCAATTAAATGATATTCATCATGTGGCGGTTGACAGGTTAAATAGACATTTAAGTCACCTGCGGAACCGGGAAGTTTAAACCTGTTTCAAAGCTAATGTTTTCATACCTTACCCAACCTAACTCAATTCACGGTAACTTAATTTTATCCAACCTAATGTAATCCAACCTATCCCTATCTAAACAATCAATCAAATCCAATCTAATCCAATCTAAACCAGTCTAAACCGATATATACCAACTTAAACAAACCTAAGCTAACCCAAGCTAACCAAAACAAACTTAAACTAACATAAACAAACTTAAACCAACCTAAACCAAGCTAATAAATCTTAACCTAACCTGACTTATCCTAATTTAACCTAGCCTAACCCAACTTATCACAGTTTTACCTTACCCAATTCAATCCAACCGAACTCAACCTGACCTATTCTAACTCAATCTAACCAAGCAAAACAAATACAACCTAATCCCACCTAACCTAACCCAACCTAGCCCAACCTAACTCAATTTAATTAAACCTAGCAGAACTTATTCCAAACTAACCCAAGCTAACTCATTCTAACCCAACCTGACCCAACCTAACTCAAGCTATTTTAACCTAGCTCTGTCCATTCCTAATGCAACCAAATCCAACCTTATTCAACATAACCCATCCTAACATAACCCAACCATACATAGAAAATAAAATATTGCATTTTGCGTTTCACTAGTTTGGTAAAATGTAAGAATTTATTGCATTTATATTTATATAATTTCGAATGAAATAAATATATTTTAATTGGTTACAAACGGAAACAAATTAATCAACTATGCATAAATTACAATGCGCTGCGCACGCTCCGCGTATGAGAAAACAATGTAATCGTAAACCAAAACCAAAGAGACGCAACACTAGTTATCTGGCTGGCGCCGCGGTAGTATTGCAGACGCGTCGCGTTTGCGCTCGCATCGCATGTCGCCAATAACTGTAATCCCATTTACATATTTATATACTCTGTACACGCCGCGCCGGCGCACCTCGCTCTCATCCGAGCAAATAAAAACCGTTTCTATTTCTATATTTTATATCACAATATTTACCCAGTATTGATTTTCGAGTATCTAGTACTACTGCTTATCGTTAGTGCTGTGCCAACTCCGAATAAACATGACCTGAGTTTAATTTGAGTTGAAATTCTTATAACTCGGGTTATACAACTCGAGTTGTATCTCTGCAAGAACTGAGATAATTTACTTACAATTTCCGGTTATAATAAGTACAGTGGAACTTCGGATAACGAGCATAATTTGTTTCAAAATAAAAAATTGAAATTTTTATTTCTAATTTCTGTTTACTACAAAGCTGCCTAGAGACATTTGCTTTTGCCGACACTTTGTGTCGCTTGTGCAATGCTTGTACAATGTGACATTGCATTATCATTAAATAAATGTGCCATAGCCACTGTCTTCTTAGACTTAGGGTGATGATTCTCAATGTACGAAGCAAACAAATTGTTGTACAAAAAGGTTTATCGCACAGTTTGGGGATTCTTCTATCTACATCACCAGTCAATCAAAAAGGTGCTTGTTAAGCGAGTTATTATTTTACATTTTGTAATTCTTGTTATGCATAGTACTTGTTTTCCAAAATGTTTAACCCGAGTTAAGCACAACTCGAGTAAACTTGAGTTAGTACCTCGTGCTACACATTTCTACTACATACTACTTATTATTTATATACACCAATGTATTTACCGTCCTTATCGCCTGTATATTATCACACAAATGCTTGACGATGGTATAACTATAAATGGAGCGCAAAGCTATGTAAAATCAAACGCCGACTGCAATCAAGCACAATTAATCGTGTCCAATATTCACGGAAGTGGACACAAAACATAATAACCTATTGGAAAAGAATATAGTAATTAGTCGTAAATAAGTCGTAAAAACTATGCTTAGCAAGGTAGAATTGTTGTAATACGCATATACTGTGTGACGGTAAATGCGGTGCGATGATAAATCGGTAGGTAATAGAAAATGGTGCGTATTCAATATGTGCGTTTCCAAGAGATAGTTAACTGTTGTTTTTAGGCTAATTATCGCTTTAATAAATACGCGCCGAGCTCGAATTCCTGTTCTAGTTCTCGATTAGACCGATTGTGAGCTTATTTTTGGAATACAAAGTAATGTGTTATTTACGTGCATGTATTGATGTAAATTTGAGGTGATTATACTTGTATATTTACTCACATTCTATATCTTTTTATGTTTAATATTTTAGTTATTAACTAATCCCGTAAACTTTGTACCACTTTAATTTTTTTCTATTTAACCAATTATTGAAAGTTTCTATATATAAAAGATTAAAATGTGTTGCTTGATTTTGATTGGTAACTCTGTTTATTTTTTGTAAGCTTACTCCCGCTCGCTGATAATAAATGCCATTTATATACGCACAGCGGGCAGTGGGCGATAAGAGATACAGGTGTGAAATTTGCGTACCCATCAACAGATGTGTGATTTGCGTATTCCTACCGGTGCAAGATTTGCGCACCATCACCAGGTGTAAACTGTTTCGCACCTACACCGGGTCTATCCTAGGTGCAACGGGTAGAATGTCGTGGAAATTATGTCTGTTATGTGTAAAGAGAGTTTGTGGGCGGGAGCCAAAGTCTTTCTGCTTGTGATTAATTGCAATTTTAGTCAGTTACGTTGCAAACATCGTCTGGTCTACTTAATTGCTGATCTTTAACTTAGAAAGGGTAGTTTTTCGAACCTTGTCATTAAATTAAAACTACTCTATCGGTGTTGTGTTTTCGGGCGGTCGGTACGTAACAATAGTGGTGTTTGTAACAACATTTATCTATGATTTATATTGAACATTTATATTGAAACTATTTTTTATCATTTCTTCTTTGTTTGATTTGAATTTGTTAAGAAAAGGATTTTCGTCATGTCTGCAAAACCTATCATAACTCAAGGACAGATAAGTTGATTTCTAAAATTATTCTGCTTTTTAAATTGTCTTTGATCAGAATAGTATAATTGGTGTTAAAATATATCTCGGTGCTACAAAATTTACCAAAACGGGTAGTTTATTTATATATTAATTTTTTTATACTTGAAGACCCCACGTTTTGAAAACGTCTGGTTTGTTAACTAAACGGTTCCTGTCATTAACATTGAATGTTTCACATCTAATCTAGTTGTGATCTTGTACCGCTTCCAAGACCAAAGTTATCAATTTATCTAGTTATCAGCTGACGTTGTAGACGCATTATTTCGGAAAAAATGTTTTAGTACATTTTAACCCAGTCTGATCTTCTAGGTTCAAATTTCGCTCTTCCTGAGTTTAACATTTTTGGTTCATCATAACTCTGATTCACCGACTCACAATCAGTCAAACTAAAATTTCAAAAAACTTGCTGGATTCAAAATCATTTTCTAACAATTAGCCATTCTTCAATCTTTTCAAAAGTGTTCAGTTTGTAAAAGTTAACAACGAAGCTATTTATATGTTGTTTCTCATTAGCTTAAACCTTATTTAACATACCTATACCAACTATCGTAAATTTAATCTAACAGTAAAAATTCTTATTGAAACCTAAAATAGAGACATATACTATATTTACAACAACTTCCACATATTCCAGACAATAGAGTTTAAATATAAATATTGAATTGTCTTGACATTATTTTATTTATTTAAACTTCTTTCCACTGGTCAAAAATTGTGAACAAAAGAATGTTACAATGTTATAACAATAAAATTTCCAATACAGTTAGACGATGTCTGGGTATTTCGAAATATCTGAATGTTGTTCGTGGTGTTTCTTCTCGCGAGCTTCTTGTTCTTTCGTGTTCGCCGCGCGCAGCCAGCAAGAAGCAACGATCTGGTAATCGTCCCATTGGGAGAGCGCATCCTCCAGAGTTATATGGCTGGTGTTTTAATGCGGCGTAATACGCTAACTATCCTCCTCGGGGCTGTGCTCAGCCCCGGTGCTAACTGCTAAACTACTCCGAATCCCAAGAAAAACATGCTGAGTCGG
>JAODGA020002550.1:0-14700 GCA_027574885.2 Drusilla canaliculata | reverse complement strand
TTCCGAAGACGAAGAGGGTAAAGCATTGGATGAATGCATAGAGGGTGTTTTGACTGCAGAAACAAAGAGATACACGGTTAATTTCAAACCTGGCTCTTTAAGAAAATCAAACACCTGGCGAGACGAGATTTTACCCCAGATAGACGATGACAGATTCAAGCAGATGGTAAGGGTACGCAGAGATGAGTTTGATTTCATTTTTAATGAAACTCAAGAAGACGAATTGTTTTCATCACGGCAGCACCCAGTTGCCGTACAATTATGTATTGCCCTATACAGATTGGGGAGCTCTGGAGAGGGTGCAAGTGTTGCAAAAATTGCTAATAGCTTCGGCATTGGTGACGGCGGAACACTCACAATAATTACCAAGCATTTCATCTGATATTTGACATCGCCTTCTCGAACTTATAACACATCTCGACGCCGAATTCGACACTTCTGTCACTTTTTTCTCGATATACTATTAAAACAACTACTTAAAATGGAATATAACAGATAACTGCTGAATGTATTATTATTTTATTACTGTGTCTTGTTTTTAATGACAAAGATGTTTACCTTCCCAAAGTGCAAAGTGTCCATAAATTGTGAGATTAATTCCAATTGCTATAAATAAATTTAATGCACTCCTACACCTCCCAAAAACGCCTTGCTTTAAAAATGTACTATTCTAAGAAATCTAAATATTAAATTAATACCAGTTTATCCAGTGTTCTATTTGATAAAAAAAATGTATGTAATATTTCTTGTTAGTGCGGGTAATTGATTTTTGTCTGTGCAAAAAATGAATATTTGATACCGCCGGCGGTTACTCATATGCAAACAGATGGAGGTCCCCAATCGTCGATGCCCAAACTTGGGCAAAATTTAATCTCACTCGAAGAAGTCATACCCAAGATGGAAGAAGCCGTCCGTGGCCCACAAAAATTCAAACGTCATGGCGTGTCTGCGGCGTTTGGCAGCAAATAAGCGGCGAAAGAAATGAGTCGGCGCTCTTAATGAGATGCATATCGCGCGCGCGCCGACGAAGAATTTTCGATTGCGTTCCATGCGCGATGCGAACTCGCGCAAATTAGAACAATATCCAGCGCGCGATGCATGACGTCACGCGCCACCCACCTGGTGCGCGCGGCGCGAATCCATCTTTGGTCGCGCGAAGACCACGATGACGCTGCGGCGTGCAGCCGCAAAGGGAGGCGGCTTCGTATCCACCCGAGCCGGTCCCCGCTGGCGGGAAATGCGAGAAAACGCCGCCACCGTCGGGGCCACTCTTTTCCGAAACAGGTTGCCGATTGCTCGCTGGACACACCGGGCACCACGCGCAGATGACCGCCGCGTGCGCGCGCTGACGTCACCTGCATGCTGCGGGGGCACGGTAGCCGCCGACAGCCCCACGCGTGTTTTTAGCACGTACGCGCTCGAATTCATTCAGTCGGCAAACAGCCGCTTTTCGATACTGACGACTTCGAAAACCGATTCCGATTGTTTCTGGTACTTCATAACAACACCTGACTTCGTTGATTGTGATACGTCCCCATTACATCGGGCACCACACAAGAAAGGTAAGTACCAATTTGATCTTACATTCTATAACGATCCCAAACTTTAAAAAAAGTGTCACAGTTGGTACCTAGAGAGTCCGACTATTCTGGAAAACACCTAAACTCACTTAAATAAAGCTATAAATTGATGTAAATCACATGTTATTACTTGCTAATTGCGTCCATGACAAGATGCGTCCGATAATCTGCAACAAACAGCCGCAGCGAAACCAGTTTAATGTTAAAACTGCATTTGCATTAGATCACAATTGTGCAAAGTGACATTCGCGCGTATGTTTTGTGCAATTTTTTTTGCGGAAGCCGATGACATCAGATTTGAGTGCATAATCAAACGCACAATTGCACGGGCAAATGTTGATTAACAAATAAGCATAATAAAGCGTGATTTATTTGAACTTTACGATCCAGAACCGTCCACGCACGCAAAATATCAAAACATACGCGGCGCGCGCAAAACACCTACACCTGTTATTCGCCGACACGGTGTCATTATTGACGCGATTATGCAATCGGCGGACGCATTGTAAACTAAAACAAACGAGACGTGCCTCGGGGCGGAAAACAAACTGACCGTGTATAGCGAATTTGCGCAGGTCTCGATCGCATTGAACTTATTACATTATTACGCCGTCATTCAAACGTGCGCATTGCCGTGTTTGTCGATGCACCCACGCATCTGTGTTTCTTGCGGGTTCCGCAAAACGGGGCGGCCCGAAACAATTAATACACCTTTGAATCGCGTGTTTGGCACAGTAACGCGTTAGTCAGATCATTCCGTATTCAATGCCGATTGGATATGTCCACGCGCGCCCACCCGTTTCCACCTCAGTGGCTTTGCTGGCGCACATTTAATTGCCGGCTACTAATTTGATAATTGTCGCCAAATTCAATTTCAATGCGAGATTGTAATGCATGCAATTATTTCATATTTTTAAAAATTGGATGTTCATGAATATTGGTACCCGTAATGGTAGCCATGACCTTCAAAAAGCATGCCAAAATCGTCCGCACTGCAAGACGAGGTGGCCGAGTGGTTAAGGCGTTGGACTGCTAATCCAATGGGCTCTGCCCGCGTGGGTTCAAATCCCATCCTCGTCGAACGTTTTCGCGCTTTTTCTCGAAATTTTATTGTCTTCTGATTTATGTGCCGATCAAATATCCGCGAATTCATTACGCGCTCGTGATCTTTTGAGAATGTGTTAATAGATCGACCATATGGCGTCGCGTTTTAGGAATCACATCGGTCGAAATCATACACGTATATTGTTTGTTTGTGTTTTTTGCAAATCATATAAATAATCATGCTACTTGTGGTCTTAGACATTACATACTGGTGTGCCGCCGTGTGTATGGTTGAACGGAGGACGACTTGTTCATAAGACTCGTATTACCCTAGATAACCATATTTGGCAACATAGCGCCATTTATGGTTGTTATTTGTGCGTTCGCACGACGCAACGCATTCATGGTCCTTACGCGTTTAATGCGAGACCTTATTGCAGATTATTACGTAAAAGTTTTCACTTTTTTGTACTTGTTTGTCGCGACTTTGCCAACCGCCGCGTCGGAGATTTGTACGCTGTTTATGATGTATGCGCATGCAACAGTGACTGTAGCACGTTTGATTTGCAGAAAAAGGTCAGCGATGGCGTCCCAGGCGTGCGACGTCACCAAGATCCAGGACGAGGATGTCCTGCGGCGTATGGTAAGTCATAGCTTTGTTCCTCCATTGGTTTCCGCGTCGTTACTATTAGTCCTTTTCCACTCCCTAGTGGCAGGAGACGGACGATTTCAGCAAGAAGAAGGAAATCCGCGCGCATATGTACAAGGTACGCGAACAACGATTGAAGGAGTTCTATACTACAGGAGAGGTGGCTCGAGACATCCAGACCACCTCAACGATCACTACGAAGAACACCAGCTCTAAGAATGCGCAGAACACGCATCATGCAGACTCGCTTATGGATCATAGCTTCCAGTCGCTGAAGTCGAAGGAGATCCGCGATTCGGCTAGCCCTACGAAGGATCTCGCCTTCTCGCAGGCAACGGTGCATTCCGATCGCGGATGGAACGTGCGTGAAACGAAGGAGTGCAGCAACGATGGCAAGACGCAAACGGTTACCAATGTTGCTACCAACTCTGGTGCGCATGACATTCCTGGCGGTGTGGCTAATTACGCAGCTAAGAACGAGGCGAAGATGTCGGTGTATCAAGATGGCGATGATCAGAACTACGTCAAAGCGGTAGGTGCTTCAAACACCAGCGTATTGAAGCAGGAAGCGCACGGTGTCGATGGTAATACCAGCTTCAAATCAACGAGCAGCTCCAGCAGCACGACGTCCCGCTACGGTAGTGAGCAGCGTGCTTCTACCACCAAGGGATACGTTCCAGAGTCGGTGCTGAAGGATCCCAACACCAAGGTGTACACTGAAACAAAAACTCTTCCAGATGGGACCAAAGTCACGACAACCCGTTATGAAACTACTGGCAGCTGCTCCAAAACTTCCGGCACCCAGAGCAGTAACACGATTGTCAAAAATACCAGCTCGTCAACCCAACGACGTGACAGCCATCAAAGTGACAGCCAACGGCGTGAAGTCCAACTGCGTGAGAATAATCAACGCCAAACCATGCAGGATACTGAACAAACACAACGTTTGCAAAATGTTAAGCAAGAACACCAACACCACGTGCAGGAAAATAAGTGTCTTCAGAATGTTCACAAGGAGCAACATATCAAAAATGCAAATGTGGAACATGTACATGAAACTAACAAGAACATTCAGCGTGTACAGGATACCCGCAATGAACAACGTGTCCAACGTCAGGACAATGTTGAAAATATACAAAAGTCTTGTGTCAATGTCCACAAAGATCATCACACTGAACGTCACGTTCATGATACCGAAAACCGTCGTGTTGATCAGCAAAACATCAATGTTGTACGTAAGATTGATGATCGCGTAGTACAAGAAAAATCCGTTCCGAAAATGGAAAGTGTCCAAACGATTACGACCACAACAGCGACTAACAAAGCAGTTGCTAAACCCAGCGATCAAATAATAGACTCTGGCTGTACGACCACGGTTAAAACCGTCGTTGGGCGTGATTCATCCGCGAAGGATATTAATACCAATATTAGCGAGAAAGTGCACACTGAGAGACACACCACTACCACACACTCAACAACAAGCAACACAATCGACAAGAATCGTGTGAGTGTGGACATCAGTGCCACTCATGACGCATTTGCTCGCAGCCTTCGCAGCGTTACGCCCGAGCGCGATCGCAGGACACAATCCTTCCGCACTCCTAGTCCGGATAAGAAATACAAAATCACCAAGGAGAAGCGCGGCTCACAGCAGTATGCCAGCAATGAGACCATCACCAAGTTGGTGCACAATGAGTCTGACCGCCGCAGCACATCTCCCAGGGAAAAACCAGTTGGTGGTAAACCAAACGACAAAGTACTCCGGCGTACCGATACGTATGAGGAGCGCGTTCGACAAATACTTGGCATCACGGAGAGGAGGAAGTCGAAGCCTGACAAGGATGTCAGCGATATTCTTGCGTCGGATCGCCACGCCAACCGCAAACCGTCGGTCACCGACGTTCCGCGCAGACCTAGCAAGAGTCCCGAGAAGAAGATTCAAGAGTACCCCGCGCAGAAACGCGGTAGTCCGGTGCAACTCACACGAAAGAGTTCAATGAAGAGTCCAGAGAAGGATATTGCGCCGCAAACCAATTGGCTTCCATCGGCTCCACGCCAATCGCCCGAGAAGAAGTCCCCTGAAAGGAGAACTCCCGATAGGGTTACATTCTCGCCAGGAAAGACACACGCAACTGCAACTGCTAAGGAAATTCGCAAATACCATGGTGGCAAGAGGACCTGCTCTCCTGCAATTGATTTGGAAATTGTTACGCCAAGTGATATAGACAGGAAATCTGTATCTCCTGATAGAGATGAAATGCTTCCGCGTGTTTTTACCACCTCTAAGAACGGTCAAACATATTCCGTTGATTTTATCCACGTTGAGAAAGAAGTGACTCATCAGCTAGCTTCCGATATTGATCGTGCTAGCCCATCTCGTTCTTCTCCAAGATCTGACTTTGATCGTTCTAGTCCATCACGTTCTTCTCCAAGATCAAGTATTCCTCGTGCCAAATCACCGAAAAAAGACACTGCGGAGACAGTGCAGACAGAAATTGTTATTACCGAGGAATTTGTTGATACCAAGGACACCGACACGTATACCACTACGCAAACTACCGAGGACGAATTGATGAAGGCGAATGTGAAGCATTTGAAGGGTAAGCAGATAGATCTAGACGAAGTAGATGAACCCCTTTTCACTAAGAAATTTATGTATAAATTAGGCAAAGACGACGAAGAAGTGATCACTGACAGACGCAGCAAATCCCAGTCGCCTACACGTTTCATCGAGGAAGAAATTATCGTTGAAGAAAAGGAGACTGCTAAGGCCAAAACTGTGAAGAAAGATTTGTCCCGTGATGAGATGAAAAAACAAAAGGTTTCCGAAACAGTAACTACAACTACTACCGGCACTCCCGGAAAGAAGGCTCCTGTCAAAAAGAACAGCTCTACGAATGTGGTCACACAGGTGATCAATTTGGACACTACACCTAATACAAGTCGAGGCAAGCCAAGCAAGCCAAAGCAACGTCCGGACGAACAAGCAAAATGCATTTCTACTAAGAGCATCATTATCAACGAAGCAGTTGCACAACAGCATGAAATTATCGTTGACTTGAAACGTTCCAAGTCATCTCGTGAAGACTCTCCTGACAGAGTATGGCCGGTGCAAACCGAAGAGGATTCGGGAATTCCTCGCTATCCGGACCAAGTGCAAGAACCGGAAGATAGTCGACGTGTCAAAACTAACGTCAACGACATCATTATTGACGAAGATGAGCATATTGAAGAATTCAACCGCATCACTGAATTAGTAGACACCGAAATCACTGATGTGGATCGTGTTGCCGAAACTGACGAATGTCTGTTGACTGTAAACGAGAAAGTGAACAAGTTCCAGCACAGCAAGGACAAATCCAAGAAGACAAAGGGACCCGCACCGAAGGTATCCCGGCCGGAATTCAGTGTCGATGAAACGTTGCGCACCGATGAATGTCTTTTGAGTGTTTCCGATAAGGTGCAAAAGTTTAAAACTACTGCAGATAAATTGAAGATAGATGACATTCCGGAACGTCCCAAATCACCAAGATGTCAATTCACTGCAGCGTCAAAACCAACAAGTGATCGTGTTCCTGAAGGAAGACGACAGCCGGTTGTTACTGAGGATTTGACCAATGATGAATGCTTGTTGAGTGTTTCACAAAAAGTTATCAAATTTGTTGATACTGCTGAGTCATTGAGGAAGAAACCAGAACATCCCATTGCTGGTGAAGGTCCCAAACCTAAGAAAACTCCGATTACAGCTCCATTGCTCGATGTAACTCCAAAGTCCTCTAAGAAAGTATATCTGAGCTCAGTTGGTAAACTACGCAGTTCTGAAAGTATTAAGAGAGCAAAGGATATATTTGAAAGTGTATCCGATACATCCAAAACTTCATC
This sequence comes from Drusilla canaliculata, assembly GCA_027574885.2. Classification (NCBI taxonomy): domain Eukaryota; kingdom Metazoa; phylum Arthropoda; class Insecta; order Coleoptera; family Staphylinidae; genus Drusilla; species Drusilla canaliculata. The sequence continues at coordinate 7,545 of JAODGA020002550.1, read as the reverse complement.
ATCAGTATTGAAACCATATTTGGAAGATGTTTGCAGAACTCTTACATATGAAGATGATAATGTTCCCGGTTATATGAAACAACTCGACAGGTCTTTGAGAATTACGAGTCCCCACAGGGAGTCTGTTCTGGAACTGGAAGAAATCTCAAAAGGACATGTCAGCACTCAACTTCATGAAGAACATAACGTTGATAAGGAAAAGACCAAGTTTGGCGTGACTCTCCGTAGAACTGATTCTGGTATCAAGAAATCAAACATTGTGGAACGCAAGGAAATTTCTACTATCGATGTTAACGGCACAAAGAAGGAAGTGGAAGATGTTTACGACGTAGAAATTCTAGAAACAATGTTGGAAACTGTAACCAACTACGAGCTCAGGCGTAGAATTCGCTCGCAGATCCGCATTGTCAAAAAGATGATCAGCGATGGCAAGATTACAATCTCCACATCCAAGAGACAACCATCCACAGAGAAGAATGTAGCTGTCACTGAATCTTACAAGGTTACTAAGCGCATTACGACTAATAAGAACGAAGACAAAGTGAATGAGAGCATCCTAAAACGGCCCAGTGTCTTAGACAAGGCAAAAACTCCAGAGAAGATTGGTTTCAAGCCATTCAGGCGTAGTCCCGATAGACAACCGGAGACCAAAGCAAGGAAAGATGATCGTCCAGAATGGGCCAGGGAAAGGCCACTTCGCAAAGCCAGCGAACGAGTTACTCCCACTACTAAAAAGTTTGCGACTACCACTACGACGACACTTCGCAAGGAAGTAAAGAAAGATCGTAGTCCCAGCAAGGATGCAACTGATGCCATCACGTCCTGCTATGGCATTGGGCCAACTGATGAGAACGGGATGCCATTATTTGGCCTGAAGGCTCTTCGCGCACATAACAAAACCAAGGTGCAGGGCCAGGTAACCAGAAGCACGTTCCATTCGGAAAATGGAAAGGAACCGGTGGGTGAAATTACAACCACAAAATACTCTGGGGACTCCGTTAACGGAATTCAGTCAAAGACGACCACACAGAAGATAAATCAGAGGAAGGCTATTACTAACACAGCCAGAAACGTTGAGAAAAAGGTAAGTAATCATTGCTGGTTAGAGGGGATGTTCATTCTTTGTGTTTCAGAACGACGAACGAACGAAAGTAATTCGAAGGAATTCAATTAAGGAGATTTCACAAAAATTCATGGATAATAATAGTACGTTAAGAATATGTAATTTGGGTGTTGGTTAATTTGGGTTTCTGAATTAGGTGAATCGAGCATCTCTGAGCGTAAGAACTCCTACAAAGCTGGCTTGATATTGCGCACCTCTAGTTTTAAAGAGAGGAAATCCAGCAGCCGGGAGAGCTCTCCCGAAGTCAGCAGGAAACAGACTACCGGTGGCAGCTTCCTGACCAACACCAGCAAAGTGACGGGCATGCAGGACGTGATCACGCGCATGAAGACCGAGGAGTACGTCGAGGGCGACAGCAGCGAGGACGTCGAGGCGCGCCAGATGCTGAACAAGTTCCTCGGCTCGCAGGTGATCCTCGCCGGCATGGAGGGTGGCGCCACGTCGACGAACAGCGTCGCCAAGAGCGCCTCCGCCTCGTCCACCACCACCGGCAGCAAGCGCACGACGAAGGTGACCACGACCGTAACGGCAAGTATATCGGCGACCCGCCCCCACTGCGGCGCCGCGCCGCACCGGCAAAAGCCGGCAGCGCGAGCGCGCACCACAACGGCGCGCGCCGCGCGTCCCGCTTTATTTATTTTTTACCGAATTCCGCGCGCGCGTCGGCACACGCCAGGCCGTACAGGCGTTTGCGCTTCGAATTGTCAGTGCGCTCTGGCCGTCTTGTACAGTGTCTAAATTTGTCGACGCCGCTGACGTCAGCGGCGAACGCGTTTTCTGCGCCCCATCGCCGCAGATTGCGCCCGCCGAGGCACACACACGCACAGTGCAACGTGCAATCGCTCGCACCGCATGTTCGAAACCGTTCTCGTCCGTTTGCGCGTTTTTCAGCAAGACTGTGTGTGCGCAACGACGACTTAGTGCACACCACACCACCCCACGATCGGATTTAAGCACAGCCGTACCAGCCGGAAACGGGTAAGACATATTTTCCGCCATCCGCAAAAAAGTTCCAAACTCTTGGGAGCTAGGTAGCATGACTGGAGATTACGCGCTTTGTTAGTCGTTCATGTCGCAACCGACTTGTGCGCTCAGCAAGTTAATTAAATTGTAATTATTGCGCGTGCAATCAGTTCGTGACGAATAAGGTGATGGCTAAAAGATGCGCGTATCTGGTGCGAGGAGCGCGGGCGCGCGTTCTTCGTTCGACTTCGCTTCTAAATAAGGCGTTTGGCACGTAAACCACGCATGCAGGCTCCACTCGTCTAGAGAAAATGTGGAAAATTTGAACGCGCTGCAACGGCAACCAGTGCGCATCTGACCGTCTGGTTGCTCAGCGAGTGCATACCTCCAAGGTGCTGTCATTGTTTAATGTTTGTCAACTACATTCATGCATGCAATTAGTCCGTTTGATAGTGTTGGGTATATTTAGCCAAACGTTTGGTTTCAATCGGCTGCGCCAAACGACCAGCGGACCAGGCCGACAACATGTTTTTCAACATTTACCATTTTTGCGCTTGCTCCATATTTCCGCGACGCAGTGTGCGCGCTAAGTAACCGCACCGCAGTCGGAAGCGTATGCCACGCAAATAGAATGTACTTTTGGAAAAACAAACAAAAATTATAAATAGGCCAAACAATGCTAGGACGTGTGCGCGGAAAGCGTACATTTCGCGCGCGCACAAGCCGGCGGTAAACAGGATAATGTCGGCGGTGCGCTGCAGGGCGGCGCAGCCATGATGGCGCGCGGGGTTGGAGTCGCCTGCAAAATGGGCGAAATTGAAGAAAAATAGAGGCAAAACGTACGTAACGCCCGCACGCGTGCATGCGAAACGCGCTGTCGTGTGCTTTGCGACAGACAAACGGCCATGGTTCCATCTGCCCGGCTATTTTCATCGCCAATGTCAACTCGTTGAGCGCCGTTCGATAATATCGCCATTTTTAGCCATTCGCAAATGTGCGCGCAACTTCGGGCCGGATGGGCGATAATTATATAATGCGCGCCGATCAGCGACACTTGTCGCATACATCGGCCATGCGGATGCTGATGTGTGCGCGCGCGTTGCCATTGTGCGAATTGATCGCGCATACCTGCGACGGCTCCGCCATCGTTAAATCATCTCGCACGAGAAATATAAATAAATAAGTTGTACATACACACATGCGCACACGTCTTGCGTGTGCGCGTGCACACACACACACACACGCACACATGGCAACCCATGGCGTCGCGACGTCGACCGGTGTGCTTACGACTCGCCTATTTTGGTAGCACTTGACTTGGTCGATTGCCACGTAAAAATTTCGTATACACACAACGGGCGTCCCGTGTGCGTGGCGGAGATTTATCTGCGTACGCTAGTTTCGGCGCGGAGCACGCGTAAATTTCGCGCTGTCCGCCGCGCACAGCTTTGGGTCAACGATGCGCTCATTTGCGCCACGGCTGCATGCTCTGATACGACGTGATTGTTCAATTTCCAGGAAAACGGAGTGCCGAAAACAAGCACGCGCACATTCACGCATCCAATTACGCAAGACGTGCTGAACACCGTTTGGAACGAGCAAACGCTGCGTCTTTTGGTACGCATGCCTCGCTGCGTTTATTATTACAACATCCTGACCCTAAAATTGCTTTCAGCTGGAGCAGAGCACCGAGTACGAGGAGCGTCGTATCATCAGATTGCGATTGAAGGAAGTTATGGCCGAAAAAGAAGGTACGATGACTGCATAGCCTGAGCAACCAACGTTTGTTCACAATTTGCTCTCTTTGTGTTTAGCATGCTCCGAGTATATGGACAAGACCCTCGAGGAAACGCAATCGCAAGGCGGAAACGTACACGGTGAGTCTTTACTGTTACCTCTACTACAAAATGCGCTTGAAGCGCCCGAGTTTGAGCAAACGGCGGATTCGGGCACCGAGTCCGGCGAGGACTTGCGCTCCGGGCTGATACTCGAAGTGCAGAGCGCGCTGGAGAAGCTCTCGGCGTGCTTGTGCAGCGAATCGTCCGACATCAGCTTGGAGCGGCGCAATTCGCTGCTGCAGCTCGTGTCGAAGCTGCAAACGAACCTAGTGGTCGCGCCGGTGGCGGGCGCGAGTGGCGACGCGGGGGGCGCGAATCAGGAGCGTCGTTTGAGTGGCGGGGGCGGGCGGTTCGCGCGTCGACAGCAGCGACAGCAGCGGCCGGCTCGTCACACAGTCGGGGTGACCAGCGAGGAGTTGGAGGACGCGCGACGCATCATGGAGGAGTTTGTGCTCAGCAGCAGTCAGGACAATGTGCCCGGTCTGCAGGAGAAACTGGACGAGAAGCCCGCGTACGGACCAATTAAGGTGTGCCAAGGTGCGGTTAAGAACGCGATGCCCAAACCGTTCACGAACAGTGCAAATTCGTCAGGTACGTCGTCTACAGTGCAAACACCTAGCAACGAGAGCATTGAACCGGAATTACCACCTCCGCTCCACGATGATGAAATATACACGGTGCCGGAAAACGATAGATACTGCTATAAGCAATCGATGTCCTTTGATCAGATGCCCCTAGAACCGAAACCAAAGCTGATGCAAACGCACTCGTTGGATGAGCAAAATATTGAGCTATTGAATGCTGTGCAATATGCGGCAGGTATCAAAGCATTTCCGGAACAAGCGGTACATGATAGTGAGACCGACGAAGATACCCTAAAACCTACAATTAGCCCATATCGTCAGCCGAATGATCTTAAAGACGGCGACACGGTTGTGCTGTACGATCAGGGTATTTATCCACCACCACCATCACAAATTCAATTGCAACCGTCAGCACCTTTGCACGTCCCGCCAGTTCAGACAATACAACCCCTTCAGTCAACCCAACCGGTTCCAACAATTCAATCCATCCAACCAATTGTCCCAATTTATGATGACGAGGTTGTTCTACAAAACAACCCAATCTACGCACAAGACAATGATAAGTCGAATCGTTTCAATGCGAAGAAATCTCGCATGAAACGCGCTAACACTATTGATATACCGAAACCGTCCAACTACTACTACGAAGACCCGGAAAGTGATGGTGATCTCACCGAGCCGGAATCCTCCAGAAGAAGTCATTACCTCGCTCTGCGGGGTCCCATCCGTTTGGGCAACAAAGGCAACAAACCCTTGTCTCAGAATAGAGTGCCCAGTTTTGAGCCAAAAACTGAATCCGACAAAAAGTTTCTCGCTTTCATCAACCGTCAGAACTCGCAATCAAACGTGAGTCATAAAACATCTCTGTGGGATAAAGCCGGTCATGCCCAGCAATCCGAATCCAGTGGCGGCACAAACTGGACGCGAAAGTTCGGCAATATTAAAACTAATTTTGAGCGCAATGCTCTCGACAATCAGCAGCCGATCGTGCCCAAGCAGCCACAGAGTTCGGCGCGCAACTTTTGGAAGAGTGCTGAGAACCAGAAAATCAGTGTTTCCGAGCATAGCAAATCCATTCGCCAGCGCTTTGGTGGCGAGGTGCCAACCAACAAGCATGTAGTTGCCGGAAGCGCAAAGGCTGCGCCAGCGCCGAAAACCTACAAGTTTGAGCCGCAGCCGCTCACGATAAACAAATTCACGCATAATCCGCACGAATCGGCCTTCAAGCCGATACAGAAAACACCCAAACCGGACGTGATTGCCAATATCAAAACACCCGAATCGCGCACGCCAGATGCGCCGCTGTATCTCTACAGTCCCAAATCATTCGAGGGACAATCGCCCGAGCATAATTCCGCACCGTGGAGCCATAAAAACGCGTTTGTGGCACCCCATCAGCAAAACGGCGGTGGTGAACGGCGCGTGCTAAGCTTGGCTGCAAGTAAATTCGAAAACAACATGCCCACGCCGGAGGAACCCAAAGTGGCACCGCGAAAATTGAGCAAGGAGAAAATCAACACCACATTACAGAATAACATACTGGAGAAACCCAATTCGTATGTACCTCCTGTTACCAACGCAGGCGGCGTACGGAAGCTGAGCGGGCAATACAATAACAATCAAACGGATGCGCGACCTGAATATGTCGCGCAATTCAACGTGAAGTACAAAAGTGCGTTCGCACCCGTACCCCAAACACGCAGCATGCAACCTGAGCAAACCCACTACCATGGACATGCGCAAGTCCAGCATAAGAACCCACCGCCAGCACACGATCCATTCCTGCGTAACCACAACGTTGGCACACCTCCCGTAAACTACGAGAAATACGCCGATCACAATGCGAGAAACTCTCCAACGACGCATCATGATGACCACCATAGTCCACAGTCTCAGCATCATCCGAATTCTCACCACCAGCAGCGCCATCATCATAAGCATCAAGCACATACTGAAAACGTAGCTATACCGGCAAGTTTTCATACCACTAGCCCTACCGTTCAGAACATTCAAATGCGCCGCGGTCACGGTCCCGAGGGACAGAACCACGTCAAGTATGCATCGAAGAAAGCGGATACCTTGAGTCATGCTCCGCATACTGTGGAACAACAGCATGAGAAACGTGAACACGAACCGCATGTTTATTACAATAATGTCACCTATCAACCGCCGTCGCAAAGTGTGCAGCAACGTCCACAGTATGACAGTCAGACATCCACGGAGAGTGTACACGAATACGTTGCGGTAAGCAGCAAGGTGATGTCGGGTCCCGTCAGCCAGCAGGCCGTCACGGTGACCAACAAACCCAAATCTCGCGACGAGCATGATATGGACGCCGCCTTCAATCTGCGCAATACGTTACAGATCAAGAGCGAGATCAAAGCCAAATCACCGGTTGCTTCCAGTATTACCATCCCTTCGGTGGTACCTCCTGCACCTGCCGGTAAGCCAAAGTTTTGCGTTAATGACGAACCCCTCAGCCTCGACACGCTGGAAGTGACCGCGCGCGGTGAGAGCATCGTCACGGGCAAGTTTCAAATTCCGGCGCAGCACAAGCAACCGCACCAACCCCAGCGCATTTCGCCGCACCTCAGCAAATCCGACTCCTGGCATCAGGTCGTGCAAAACGAGCAGGTGGCCCGAAAACCCTCACCGCGTGCCTCTCCAAACGCGCGCACCGTGATGAAATCCAAATCAACGCATGCACTCGCCCTGCCGAAGCAATTCGAGGCCGGCATGAGTAAGGACGAGATGGCCAGCAAGAAACGCACCATGGAAGCGTACTTCGGTCAATCGGGCCAGCTTCAACCGACACCGGTGCTCCAACAATCAGCGCGCGTCGGCACCGCCAACGCATTCAAACACCGCGCCGTCAATCGCACCAAGACGACGCAAAAGATCTCTACGTCCACGACAGGTCTGGGCAGCTCACGCGCGCTGCCAGACATTGTCTGTCCCGCTTTGTTACACGAGACCACCGTTGACGAGGCGAAAGAGGAGCTGATTCGGTCGTAAAGCCAACAGTTACCCGAATCAT